>OY744475.1:61084558-61325268 GCA_963556175.1 Tipula confusa | reverse complement strand
CTCTGGAGAACAGATTGCTGACTTAACACATTTAACAAACACAACAGACAAAATCTTCGAGTCGCTTTCTGTTAATCGCCACATTTCATCAAATAGCCGACCTTCGAGAAGCAGGATGATGACTGGAGACTTTGTGAGGATTATCGAAGGCTTAAAATGATTACAATGCCTGATCAATATTCAGCACTAAAAATTTGGACTTCGTATTCGTTTATATCAATGGTATTTTGATAGCTTCTAAAACTGAGGAAGAACAAAAGCATCATCTGGAACACCTATTTTAGAAACTGGTTAAATTCTAGTCCAAATTAATACTGATAAATGCACTTTCGGTCCATCTTCATTAAATTTGCTTAACCATACAATTAATTCTAATGGTATTCTGCCACCATTTTAAGGTCAAATTAATGCCATTAGAGATTTCCCGCTCCAACTGTACAATAAACATATACTGTGATTCATTGATATAGTTAATTATTACCACTGATTTATTCCTAAATTAGCTGACATATTTGCACCGATTTACGGTTGTTGGCTGTATTACCTCGTTAGTCCAAGACCGCAGAAAATTTTTCTTTGTCGAGCGAATGCGATTTAGCATTTACGTCAATTAAATAAATGTTGGCCAATATTGGGCTGTTACACCATCTGTTGCTTTCTTTTCTAAGACAAGCTATCCAACACTTTAAATATTTTGTTGAGGGTCGGCAGTTCACAGTTTTCACTGATCACACACCTTTGACATAGAGCCATCCTATTCAGGAAAATTAGGAACACGTTGGTTAAGCATACACTACATGAGACAGTTCGCAATGCAGCATTGCTCAAATCAAACAGTAAACTTGAGGAAGTCATCAAAATAGTACAAACTGTTGAGTGCTCTTAACGCTCCTGCACTGTTAACAAACAGTCGTGCATGCAGTTTCGAATCCAGCTGTGGTTATTTATGTGAAATAAATAATAATCGATCGACGATCGTATTCAAAAAACCAGAGGTCGCGGTCTTGGTAATTTTTTGTAATTGGTCTGATAGTAGCAATGCTCCCAGCACATTCAAATTGTGTTCTAAGTGCTGAATGAAATATGTACGTCATACGTTCAGATACATCACATCAATTTGTGATATATTTGGGAAGACGACATTGCCAGCGAATGTCAATCCAGAGAAATGGGGATAGAATTAAACCATAGCCGGCCAGGAAAAAATCGGGTGCGTCGTAGTACTAGTTGAGGTCGGTACTTTGAAGTATTGAGAAACGACGCAGTGCATAATCAAGTTCAAACTTCTACGACAAATAGAGTTTTAAGTGGACACGGTAGCGTGGTGCTCAAAAGTTGAGTGTGACTGCTTCATGCACTTGGGTTCCCTGGCATATGAAGTGATTACCAAAGCTCTGAAAGCTTACTCGGATACATTAGAGCCACTTAAAGGCGTTTTTAAAGTGCAAAGTCTGCCACTGTTGATAGTCAACAAGGACAAAGCGTCAAATATTCTAGAGTTTGGGTGATTCAAGGCAATAAATGTTGAACTATTGACATCAGAAAATCGGAATTTAGCCAGTGTGGGTTCAGTGCTATTTGCATTTTAGCAATACATGGTCAAGAATATTTGATGATTTGTGTGGTTTACTCGGATTTGGTTATGCCTACGCTCAGGAACAAATCCTATTGAGACCTAACGCATGTCAAAAATTATTTGTTATATAACAGGTCTTTTTCTTTGAGGAATGATGAAAATGAGAGGATGCGACGATTGGTAGCCAGCAGCATTCTAAAATCAATTATTTCAGCTGTTGGGCCGCTTCAATTGTTGTTTTAAGGAAGTAGAATGGCAAGTTACGAATTTGCGGAGATTTCAAAGTGGATATAAGTATGGCTTACGTTGCAAGAGAGACAAATGTACGTTCTAAGTCAAGGACATTGAATACTTGAATACGAGAGAATTGAAAAATTTGCCACTGTGATTCAAAAATACATTCAGAATTTCGGGTTTCGATTGCCGCCCCACTTAATGAGCTCGTTTCACAAATTTTCAAAGAAAACTCGAAAAGGAAGCACTTTATATTATCTATGGGGTGCTAAAATTTCATCAGTATATAACGCTGAGAGTGTTTGAGTTGCTGACGGACCATAAACCGTGGACGAAAATTTTCCTTCCAAAGAAGAAACTGTCAGTCGCTTAAACTGCAGCGACTTTAAGGCAACGCAGGTGCATTATCAAGACCACCGGTAGGTGGTCCTTACTTTTCTTCACAAAGAACATTGAGAATTCATTAGGATGACGCAAATGGCCCGAAGATACATAGAATGTATCCTGGAAAGTTTTTTAAGTTCAGTCAAACATGGGGACATTTCCAAGAAGACATTTTCAAGTTGGTAACCAATACTCCGCACCACTATTGCGAACCAGGTCAAAATATAGACCCGGTCAAGCAGTGTATGCCAGATATTTTGGACGTGGGTAAAAGTGGATTCCCGAAATCATTGCTAAAGTCATCAGTCGAAGGATGTGCATCCTCAGCATTTGGAAGTTGTAGACGTCCCAACGTTGTAGTTAGAGACCCGCAGGAGTAGGTTCAGGAACAACAAGTTTAAATTCAAACGAGCGTGAAGATTTTATACCATAAAACGTATCTTACTGAAATGCTTCGAATGGGGAAGAACCAGTACAAAATACTTTTAAAAAATTATCTGGATTAATGAAACGACAGGGGTTTATGGGATGCCTCTAAGACTTTTAATATATTAAAATATGTGTTCATTGTACGGTTAAAAATTATACAATGACTAGTTTGACATTTACATAAAGAATTAAAACTGTGTATTTTGAGTTAGGTAACGAAACATTCAGGCGAATCTGTAAAACTGTGACGTATAGTAAAGATGACATTTGGGAGTTTAATTTAAATTGCTGTATCTTTGTTATTCTGAAAGCTTTCATTTTGATTTCAATCATCCTAAATGAACAATGGTGTCGTTTGTAAAGTTTTTTGCAAACCCGGTTTTAATCAAACACCTTCCTGGAGCACAATTTTAGTTTATAAATTATTTCTCAAAATGTTATGATAAAACAGTTAGGCGAAATAAAGGACCAATCCTTTAACAAGCGAAATTGAATATTCAGATGAAATTTAAAGAATTGTATCAACTATTAGGTAGTTGGAAAAACATAAAAAATGTTGCTTTATAGCGTAACGGTAAATTCTAGAATACTTTCAAAGCTATTTTGTTTTCTTTGGCACATCCAAATCAAATCATAATTTTATACGAAATAAGTTTCGTATAATTAATGAGCTATTTGAATGCTCTCCGACAACATGGGCTATTATCTGTACTATATACATAAAGATAATGATATTGAGATAATTTGCTCTACACTACACTATATATTGTTTATACATATTATTGACTGTATCGAATCACTTAACATGGATCAATTCCATTTATTGCCTACTTCCGCGTGTATATACATACGTATATATTTATGTTGATTAAATCATTCTTTAATTTAGATCCGACTTTGTTTACAAATTTTTTAACAACATAAATTATTACTTATCACGAATTTGTTTAGAATAGTTATGACGTATTTCTAATTTTATACATTTTATAATATGAACGAACCATAGTCATGGTAATAGTTTTGTTATACATTAATCTTTAAATCAATGAAGTTCCGTTCCCTGCTGTAAATTAGTGAAAATTATTTTTGTGTGAATAGTACATATATTTTTGTAATCGATGACAGCAACTTGAAATATAAATCTTTAATATAATTTGTCTATGACAACATTATTTTAAACGTTGCTTACGTTGAATATCTAGATCGATTATTTAACCGTCAAACCAATCGTTATAGTTATTTTAGGAACTTTAAAGGTATCTGATAAATATTGTAAATTTTATTTTTCTTAGTGCAATCATACAAGACAAATTCGAAACTTTAACAAATTGTTGGTTTAACTATATCTGAACCTATAGTTGTTTTTACTTAATGAGCTTGAAGTAATTGCAAATTCAGGAACAAAAATACTTTTCTGGAGTAAACCAACATGTGTTATCGCATATAACCTCGCATATTAACTTTTTTAAATCTGATAGATCCATTACACGAAGGTTTAAAAAGGTCTAAATCTGTAGCAGCACTCATGATGGTTGATCATAAGATGTAGATAAAATGTTGCATATTGGATTTAAGGGTTGTGAGCATAATTGATAAAGTTTGTGTTAAAACTATTTTTCAACAGTTGTAAGTAAAAACGAAGATCTAGTATCTTTGAGCAAATTGACGTGCACGAACTGGGTTTAAAGACACTAAGACTTATTTAGAGACATTAAAACCGTTAATAATTGCACAAACATAGATTATTAGGTTGACGCATTTTAAAAATAAACGTTTCCGCATTCTTGGCGTTTATGCGTGATGAGCTCGATTCCTTCTTTAAAACATTTTTACGTATTTAAGGCCATGAATTTGTATTTTGAAATTATCAGAAATAATAACCGCTTAAAACTGGATATTTCAAAATAGGATTTGACAAAACGAGATAAGGTACAAAACTGGATATTTCAATACGAGATAAGGTACAAAACGAGATATGGTACAAAACTGGATATTTAAAAATTGGATATTTCAATACGAGATAAGGTACAAAACGAGATATGGTACAAAACTGGATATTTCAAAACAGGATATTTCGACATGTGATTTAAACTTAAAATGATTTTTTAGGAAAGTTCTGGAATATGGCCAATTAGGGAGGAACTCGGCGAGTTCTTAACCGATTTTGATAAAATTCGATACGTAGGAAGGAAATGGGATTTAAAAATGATTTTTTGGGAAAGTTCTGGAATATGGCCAATTAGGAAGGAACTCGGTGATTTCTTAAACGATTATGATGAAATTCGATATATAAGATGAAAATGGGATATAAAAATGATTTTTTGGAAAAGTTCTGGAATATGGCCAGTTAGGATAAAACTCGGCGGGTTCTTTACCGATTATTATGAAATTCGATATAGAGGATGAAAATGGGATTTAAAAATGATTTTTTAGGAAAGTTCTAGAATATGGCCAATTAGGAAGGCACTCGATAATTTCTTAACCGATTATGATGAAATTCGATATGTAGGATGAAAATAGGAAACCTGGGATATGGCCAGTTAGGAAGGAACTCGGCGAGTTCTAAACCGATTATGATGAAATACGATATGTAGGATAAAAGTGGGATTTTTAAATTATTTTTCGGGAAAGTTCTGGAATAAAGCCAGTAAGGTTCCCTACTTGAATATTTCTAAGGAGAGAAATATAATTTCCCTTCACTTAATGTTTTTTTCTTTAATTGTATAATTAAATTTGATTTTAAAACCTTTTTTAGGAAAACCTCTGGAATATGGCCAGTAAGGTTTCATACCTGAATAATTTTAAGCAGAGAGATAGAATTTGCCTTTACTTAATGGTTTTTTGCTGCGTTTCTCATCTTATTAAAATTAATTTTCACATTTTCATCCTATATATCGAATTTCATCATAATCCGTTAAAAACTCGCCGAGTTCCTTCCTTATTGGCCATATTCCAGAACTTTCCTAAAAAATCATTTTAAGTTTAAAGCACATGTCAAAATGTATTTCTCAAAGATTTTTGATAATACTGGAAGCAATGAATTGGGTCGATAGTTGCCAATCACATCTTTTTAAAGAACAGAATTACAGTCGCAAACTTAAATGTTTTTGGGAAAACACTTTTGTATAATATTGTAGTTAATTTTATTTTAAATTGCAGTGTTTAACCCAAATGATCGTCTGTATATTTAGTTTGAAAAGGATTTATAATTTTAAATAGTTATATTGCAGTCAAGAGTCAACGCGACCATGCGAACTGTTTATATACCTCAGATATTGAAAATCTACTTACTACTAATAAAGTAATAATATCAACCTGATGTTATGGCCATCTTGATGTCACACAAAGCCTCTCACACTGTCTCAAGAGAATTTCAAAATTATTTGTTCAAAATTGAGGAATGGCTAAAAAACTGGTAAATAAAAGTGAACGAAAATAAATGGAACCGAGCAATTGGCACAGTGGTTAAAGCTGGATTGTTTGGGACGGGAGGTACCGGATTCGAATCCCAACGGAGGGGTTGCAAAAGGGACTTTTCATCACCTGATTACGATCGGTGATGATGATGAACACAACTATGACCCCCTTTTGGAGTGCAGAATCTATGGGCCGAACCATCGTCCATGTCAGTACAGGCTGGCATGGAGCAATGCATTGTGCAGATGGATATTCAAAAAATCGCAAACCTATGTATTCGTGCGTTCTTCGATTTGGCCCTCGTTGGCGTAAAGTAAGGACGTTAAAATAACCGCGAGAGTTGGGTGAGCTTCGGCCCCAGAAAAAGATTGTAGAGATTAACACAAAAAAAAAATAAATCGAATCACATCACGCGTTCACTTTGAACAAATGCACTTGTCCTCCAGTAAAATTCAACAAAGTAAATAAGACTTCATTACGCCTAGTAGGATACGATTAGACTTTAGACTTAAGTTATAACTAATAAGTACCAGCTAATCTCGAGGCATTTACAAAAAAAGACAGAACGAAAATGTTCAAATGCGAACTTTGTACGAATGATAACAGAATTTTGTTCAAAACAATTTTTATATTTTATTGACAGTTTATACTTGCTAATATTTCGATTGTATTTTATAATTTAGCCATTAACCCAGATTTTATTGCATTTACTGACGTATGATTTTTGTCATAAAATTAAAAAAAATGTTGTATTTGTATACCAAAAACATTTGGTAAAAAAAATATTTTCTGCCATTTTTGCTCATTTTAGTTCCTTTTTATGAATAAGAAGCTCATATGCGAGTGTTTTGCTTAAAATTAAAAATAATTTAGCTTTGATTAGCGAACACCTGTTTAAATCTAAAAAATCGAACTGGAACAGTCGCCTGTAAATTGACCAGCAAAGATAAAAATCGAATAACCTCAAATGTAATTCAAAATTGGCAGCAAAATATTTCTACGGATTACTAAACTAATGAGTTAATTTTGTTTTGGCGTTTTTCACCAATTTTGACATTTATGTTAATCTATGATGTTAGTAGGCGCTTTCTATTTTACTAACATCATAACCATCAATGACATTAATGTCGATTTTTATTGTTTTCTGTGAAAAAAAATCTGAATTTTGTCTCCAATGAAAATTGGTTTTGTTTTGTCATTGTAGTGGTGAATTTTATTTTTTTTTTTTGACATTTTAAATTTAAAGTATTTTTAAATTTTAAAACACAACTAAACAAGAAGACTTTGGATACAAATGGCACGACGTCGATTATCAAAAATCAAGATACAATCCACCACGGCAACACAAAATTTACGGATGACATCTAAAAATCGAGAATTGTCATAACTGACATTTCTTTTTATGTTAGTGTTGAACAAATCTCGCAAAAAATGGTCCAATGAAAATTCACATAAGTATTTTTACCAAGAATTAAGTAATATGTTGTAGAATACTAAATTTGATCGCTAAATAAGCACTTTCCCAGCACTAACTATAGTGAAGCTTGAAATTTTAGTGTTTTTTTAATTGACGGAAACTTTGTATGGTTTAGGCTATTGGGCCGATGGATGGTTTGAGCTAGAGAGGGCGGACGACGTAGTGGGTTACGTATATAACTATAATATATATATATATATATATATATATATATATATATATATATATATATATATATATATATATATATACATTTTATTTCTGCAATTGTTTTTTTTTGTTAGTTTAGAGGTGGTGATTGTAGATTTTATAGCAGGTTTTTTACTAGGCTGGGTTGGGTTTATTAGGGTACGATAGTAAAGCGGTACCCGAATGAATTTGTATTTTAATGCGGTAGGTTCAAGATGTTCAAGACATCTTGAAGTCTAACTTATTTCCAAGTCGAATACTACAAATTTAACGATCAAAATAAGTCGTTTTTGAATAGATAGAAATCGTATTATTTAGAAGAATTATAAAAATTAAAAGACGTTAGAAAAACGCCTGGTTTTTAACCAACCACGATTTAAGATGGGTAACCATGTGAACATTTTATAATTAAAGCTGCATAGAAATCGTATTAGCACGTAATTAGCAATAGAAATCGAGAACCGTCAAAAATCTATATACTTCCTGACTTCCATATAAAATTATATATTGTCAATTATCATTAGTTTCTGTAATTTATACGGTAGTAAACCATTCAAAATAGTATTTCTTAACGACCAAATATAAATAAAACCAAACAACGCGATTAACCTAGTTTAGTAAAGGTAGTTAAAATGAACATAAAATAAAACTAATTATAGCTCACCGATATTTGTCATTTAAAATTTTTTGGTGCAATTAGTATATACGATACACAAACTCAAATTAATTTAAATTTGGTCACAGAACGTAAAATATTTTAAAAGCAGTTTTTAAAGCAAAAATATCATATGGTACCTATAGCAGATTCCGAAAAAGTAAGTCCGAAAGCCGATCGTTGATCGTAGGGCAATTTTTTTTTGTCCTTACTATAGTATGAGCGGTCATTGAATAATAGCCAAGTAATTTTAGAAACTATTTATACGACAAAACAAGCTGAACCATTATACATGAACTACTTTTTCTTATACAGTTTTGAGCAGAAAAATTTTAGTCATTACTAAGGAAAATTGCCCTCAAATCAGGAGTCATCAGTTAATGTTTCATTAATTAACTGCAAAATAATAATCTATTTATACAGGGTGTCCAATTGGGACGAGTCCAAACGAATAGGGCGTGTAGCTGGATCAATATCATGAAAAAAACTCAACTACTCATCTAAAGTACGTATTCACACCACATGAATAAATGAAAAACTACATGCTACCAGACCAAATCGATGATGATTCTAATTTTAAACCTATTAAATTTAAGAGTGGATAGGAGTTTAAAAACACCATAAAAAACTGCATAAATCCGAAAAAACCACCGCAGGGCATGATATTATTACTGTGAAAATCAGAAAAGAGTTACCGGACAAATTCATTAAACTAATAACGTTCATTTTCAAAGCAATAATGCAAACTGGATACAATCCTCAAAAGTGGAAGATATTGCTAATCTCAATGATGCGTAAGAAAACAAGAATTTCACTATATCTTCCAATAAGCCTGCTCCCCACAGTCTCAAAGCTGTTTGAAAAAATGTTATTAAGAAAACTGAAAACAGTACTAGAATAACGGTATATTTTGATTCCGAAATTAGCATTGGCACTATTGAGTCAGTCAAGCACACTTTAGAGGAAAAAGAATATTGTTATACTGTTTATTATTTGGATATTGCATAAGCCTTCGACAAAGTTTGTCATAGAGGATTAGTTACAAAATTAAAGAATTTTTGTCGAATCAGTTCTACGAAGCTCTTGAAAACTATATTCGAAGCATCTTAGGATCAATTTTATATTTACTGTATACTGCCGATTTGCTATATTTCCAAAGAACCAATATTATCAACATTTGCTGATGATACAGCCAAATAGATAATTGGTGTCTTGCAAAAATGCCCATTGTTGAATCGAACGGCGTAATTATTCCGGAGCAATCCAGTGTCAAATACTTAGGCTAACATCTGAACAGAAGGTTCAGCGAAATCAACTAAAAATAAAAATTGCTAAGATTTATTGGCTAATAAAAAGAAAATCAAGATTACCACTTGATAATCTTACTATACAAAGGGATATTATGTCCATATGGACATATAAGGTATTTAATTATAGAGATTGACCAGCGCATCAAATAAAGAATTTCTGCAACGCATTGTACAATCCAAAATACTTCGCTGTATCGTAAATGCTCCCTGGTATATCCAAAAGACCAATATACACGATGGCCTGGGCATTTTAGCCATACGAAAAACGATTATATAAAACTGGAGACCCATTCCAATTCGACGAAGATTAGAAAGATTCAAGAATAAAGCCATTAGCGCTATTAATAAAATAAAATAAAAAACGGCCATAGACTGGGTGAAATCTGGATGTAAAAGAGATTATATGTATAGTGGAAATGAGGAGTAAAAGGAACAATTTGTTATGAACAGTAAATAAAAATGTATTTCTAAATTTGATAGACGCAGACTGTGTATGAAAATATTGTATCATCCAGCAGAATGTGCCAGCGAGAATCGTTTAATGCAGAAAACTTTTAATTATTTTATTGGCGCACACATAGGTCCAGATGGGGATTCAGTTGAATGATTTACTTATTGTATCTAAAAAATGCACCCTATTTTCCTCGTTTGTCATAAATTGTTGTTTTAACTCGCATGCTTCTTTAGTATAAGACTATGGGTTCTTACCATGGTGAAGGTAAAACATATGTTATTGGCATATATTACAGGCAGGAAACATGGTGAATTGTAAGTTAATTGTACCAAAGAATAACAGCAGATTAGAGTCTTATATCCTTTAAATTCTAAAAATTATGAATATAAAGAAACCTAAAATTTTTCAATTGCCATAACTGACTCATATACATACTAAAAAAAACATAAATCATCACGTCAATAATCGTACACATGCAACATTTTTTCGATATATTTAATGAACTCTATAGAGTAATTAGAGCATATAAGTATTCTCGTAAATATATATATATATATATATATATATATATATATATATATATATATATATATATATATATATATATATATATATATATATATATATATATATATATTTATATGTATATATATATATATATATATATATATATATATATATATATATATATATATATATATATATATATATATACCGGTTTCCTTTTTTAAGCTGAAACTTTCAAATATCTCGGAAAATAAGCACTCTACGAAAAAAATGTCCTAGATCAAAACTTAATCACATTCCGAGGGAACATTAGTGCTAAAATTAATACCCCCTCTCCGTCCTTTAGGTGGGGCGGGGGTAACTTTACAATTTTTTTTTATTGTTAATTCGGATTCTCCGACTAAAAATAAGTAGGTAAAGAAGTTAACTTTAGCGAAAATCAGCTAACCGGAAGTGGCAGAACTATTTATTTTTTTTTTTTATTTAACTTTATTTTTTTAAAACAACATTTTTGCACTAAACAGTTTTCTCATGAGTGCTACACTTTTTGAAATATTTACAAAACTCGAAAAACTCCCTGTGGAAGCAGCCACTTCCTGTAAGCCGATTTTAGCCAAAGTTAACTAGCCTTCTTACTTATTTTTAGCCGAAGAATTCGAATCTGCAATCAAAAATCGGGGTTCCTATTTTTATTTCCACCCCACCCAACCTACAAGGAGAGAAAGAGGGGTATTAATTTTAGCACTAATGCATTTCCCCTTCAGAATGATTAAGTTTTGATCTTATACATTTTTTTTGTAGTGCTTATTTTCCGAGATATTTGAAAGTTTCAGCTTAAAAAAAGCCCGGTATATATACATAAATACATATACACACACACACACATATATATATATATATATATATATATATATATATATATATATATATATATATATATATATATATATATATGTATATATATATATATATATATATATTTATCTATATATATATATATATATATATATATATATATATATATATATATATATATATATATATATATATATATATAATTATATATATATTAGCAAATAAAATTAAAGATGTCATAATTTACTATATGGAAAATAACATTTCCGGTCTATTTCAAATTTCCACTAAAGTTCGCACGAAAATACTTAAATAAAAATTAAAACCTATATGTAGTTTGATTTTGGCCCTATTACGTTGTTGTTTTAAAAAACAAATTTAGCGCTAATTTTATTTATAAATAATTTATTTTTTAATTTTTCTTCAAAATAATTGATAATTATATCGTGCTAAATACGAACAAAACAACGAATTTATCAAATATATTTACACACAACCATTAATAGAAGTAAAAAAAAGTCACTATATAAAATAAATAAATAAAATAAATAAATATTTCGCAATATCGTTATTTTCATCGCCAGAAAGCAAGTAATTCCCACCTTATTCGCGCACTCACACGGTATTTTATTTATAAAACATAAAACCGCCAAAAAACAAAAATGTTATAAGTAAACACAAGTGGCCACTTATTTAATTTTAATATATTTTTTTTTTGGCATGCTAACCAGTTAATAAAGTCTGAAATTAACTGCGGACTGACTTTTTTATAAACTTCGGTAAAATAGTTTATATCTATTTATATATATATATATATATATATATATATATATATATATATATATATATATATATATATATATATATATATATATACAATTTTATTTATATAACTATATATATATATATATATATATATATATATATATATATATATATATATATATATATATATATATATCTGGGTAGTCCTAGTTTATATATAGGGGAAAAATGAAAAAATATCTCTTAGAACATCCTGTATACATTTTAAGTAACCTTAAAGACCTATATAAAAAAATATTAGATGGTTTAGAGGTCCCGAGAGTCAAGGACAAAGTACGAACATTTTTTTTCAATTTTTCACTTTCTTACGGTTAGGCAAAAAAATTTTGTTAGGCGAAAATTATGATGATAAGAGGAGGTAAATCCCTTTTCATAATATCAAAAAAGTATTTTTTTCTAGAATCGAGTTGCAGTGAAAACTTAAAAATTGGAACGTGTGAACGGGAAATTGGAACGTGAGGTAACTGATGGCCAGTCATTGAAGGACAGAGAACACCGAAGGACATCTGCTAATGACAAAAACTTAAAAAATATTTATTTTTTCGTATGGCAAACGTGGGAGGACCTCTAGGACTTGCAAATGTTCTATTGATCGTTGACATTTAATCAGTGCCGGTTCCGAAAGTCTTGAACCACAGAAAAAAATTAACGCCTTTAGTTCATCTTTAAAGTAAAGGCTTTGTAATTGGTATGATATTACCTTTTTTCTAAGACTTTCGAAAATAGCCAAGTGCGAAACGTTAAAAATATAGCTTAAAAGAACTAGATATTTCTTAGATTTTTTTTTAGTAAAGTGTTATTTACTGAATCGGGACCCGGGGTTTTCAATGGCTTCAAAAATGTTAAATGATTTTTTATTTCATTTCAAAAAGGACTTCAACCGATGCAATAGCTTTATCTACATTGTTTATTATGATCATATTTAAGAGGAGGCTTTACATTTATACCTTGTTTTTACATTTAACTAACTTAGCAAGTTTGTACATAGATTTGTTGCCAGGAGTAAATTGTTTCAATGTACAATTCCATGAGCGGTGTTCATTTATTAATCGTTGAATCGATTTAATTCTAAATATATTTTAGATATGATTGGATCTTGCAACGATTGTCACACTCTTCGAAACCTATTACATTTGTTTATTAGAGTTAGGATAAAGGATAGAAGTACCAATGTATTTAAATTTCTGGACCAAATTTTAGGAACCCTTTACTCCTGGACTAGGAACAAAATTACGTTTATAAATTTGACGTGATGGTCAACACTTTCAATTGAAGTTATTCTGGCGGCACTATAACTATCTAGGTTCATTTATCTATTAAGTTTACCCGCAGCTGGCGCGCTTGAAACAGAAAACGAATTTAGGTGAGTTTAATGAAACGTCAGTTATTTTTAGTTCATAAGTAATTAAACGATGACCGGAGACAAGAGAAGTGCAAAAATAAATGATACTGACTCTGTAATGTTTGTCACAATGATGTCCCAGATCGAAGGATTCCCACGTGAGGGCAAACAATTAGAGTTATTTGGATGTTACATTGAAAATTGATTATTAACATATAAATTATGTAATATTTCTATGCTTTATTACCTCTAAGACACCCCCAGAACCGATGTCTGGAGTTCAAATCACTACAGAAAACATACGGACAGCTTACTTTTATTATTTTGTATAATTCATTTTTGTAGTTGCTTAGAGTTAATGAATTATTTGATCCTAGAAAATAACCAGTAATTATAGATATTTTAACTTATTGAAGATATTTTTTTCTTTTTAGCTCCTTTTTAGCTCCTTTTTATAATGGAAATTATAGACTCAATATCACAATATCACTTTTAATGTAAAGTTATTATTACAGAAATTTAAGATTTGCTTGAAATATTCTCAGATTATTCTAACACTAGGCCAAAGAAGTCTGTATTTAATCTCAATACTAATTTTCTTTAACAACACAAATATATATATATATATATATATATATATATATATATATATATATATATATATATATATATATATATATATACATATATATATATATATATATATATATATATATATATATATATATATATATATATATATATATATATATATATATATATATATATATAATATAAAATAATAATTTGACATACCTTGATCTTCACTTGGATAAAATTTTAATTCATTAAAAAGATTTTGAATCTTTTCTGATGGTACATAATTACAATCAGCTCGTTCACTCCATGCATTGAGGGCTTCTCTGTAAAATAAAAAAATAAAAAAATAATTAGAACAAAATAATTTCCTGAGATTAGCAATACAAATTTAAGATATTTAAATGTTATCCACGCATGTTTATTTTTATATTTTCTTATAGATATTTTATACAGTAATTCCCCGATATACTTCGTTTCGGGTTACGCACTTTTCGAACGAAATTATATTTTTTCGTGAAAATTTTAATGCAAAAAAAAACTCACTGTACTATTAAAGTTTTTGCTAGCGAAGTTGTACGAGTTTTAAATTGTTGGTTGCATACACGAAAATACTGTGTAGCACTTTTGGTTGAATTCTTGCTACACAAAATAAACATTTTAATATAGCGGATTATTTAAACACTAAAATTTGTATATAAGTTGACTTTGGCGACCACGGACTTTCCGTCAATCGATAACTACATTTTTGATTAGAATCGTATTGAGTGACGTCTTTATTGTAAATATTTTATATATGACATCGCTGATAGTCCAATAATAAAAATAAAAATTGAAACAGAAAACTGAACCGAAAATTACTTTGAATGGAACATTTCGACTCACTTGTCTACCTACATCTTATTTGAAACCTTGGATTAGGAATGATACATGAAAGTGAACCAGAATTTTTTGTCAATTGAGAGTTATGTGACGTATTTTGTTTGTTTAACGGCTATTTCATTTAATTTTCGTGCTAAATCGATTTTTTAAATCTGTAATTCATAAACATTTTGGATTTTTGTGTTAACTATTAATTCGTTTAATATTTATTACCTTCAGGCCACTGGTTTCACAATGGGCTTACTAGTTTCTTACCAGTGCCAACAGTGTTCGCTAGCTTTCCCCAACCACCACTAAATCATTTTGAGCAATAAAAATCAGGCAAGTGGTTAGCCCACAAAATTACGAATATGCATAAATTATGCATAAAAATACGTACCAGTGGGCTGATTTTGATCAGTGATACCTAAATTTAAAGCTCCCGGAATCAGCATAAATACAGCATTGTAATAATCATAGATTTTCATAAATCATTTTGGGCTACGTAGACGACATTTTATGTATTGCTACGTCTGTTTCCACTTTTATAGTTTTTAACGTGATTTGACATTTAAGCTTTGTAAAGTAGACAGTCAACTAACTAACCGGTGGAATAGGAAATGGGAAAGAAAACCACATAAATAATAAGATACATCTATTAGTAAAGAGATCGATTAGCAATACACTGAGGAAATCATCAAAGGATATCATTGAACTGAAATCCGCAAGGGAAAAAGGAAAGTTGAAAGATCAGTTTTGAATGACGTAGACAAAAGTAATGATTGCTAAATCGAATCGTACATGATGAAGAAAGAGTAAAACTAAAAGGAACAGTCCTTCATAAAGTCCAATATATGTCTTATGTTCTTGGAAACATAATATACTATTTGTGATTAATATCACCTTATTTTGGAACGATTTTCGATATATATCGGCCGTTTACTGTATAGTAAAATCGACGACATTTGTCACAAATAATAGCATTTTTTTTTCGCATACCCACCAAACGTTTTTTTATGTATATATATATATATATATATATATATATATATATATATATATATATATATATATATATATATATATATATATATATATATATATATATATATATATATATATATATATATATATATATATATATATATATATATATATATATATATATATATATATATATATATATATATTGTACAAAATTAAACATAACATTGGCAAATATAAATAAATCGTGTGCTGATGGTTTTAGATCGAATTAGTTAAATTTGCATTTTTTGTTTGTGTACCGTGACAAGAGTCAGACGGCCACACACAAAAATAATTAAATCGTCTTAATACAAAATATAGCGCGAGCACGAGATATTTTCTTTTTTAAATAATTTTTAAAATATAGTATATACATTATAAATATTATATTGAGAAGATTACATAACTTCCTGTTATTTAAATATAGTATACTGTATTATATGTATATAGTATCAAAAGCTGCTAATGAGCAAGATATTATGATAAACAGCTATGCATGCTGAACATTTTTTTTTTCACGATAGACTGTTATTATCGCTACTGTATCAATATTGTATTTAAATTCAAATAAAATTTACTATCAAAAATTATGTACTAATGTATATACATTTATTAGTTAATCTCTCTTTTATTATTATTATTGTATTATTATTATTATTATTATTAGGTTTTTGTTGTGTTCTTTAAGAAAAATATTATTTCTCATTACAAAAAATAAAATTTAACCGTCGTGTACATTTACATACACTATTTAAATAATAATGCACACAAACTAGAATACACAAACGCCTACATGGATATATATATATATATATATATATATATATAT
The DNA here is from genome assembly GCA_963556175.1 of Tipula confusa. Lineage (NCBI taxonomy): Eukaryota > Metazoa > Arthropoda > Insecta > Diptera > Tipulidae > Tipula > Tipula confusa. The sequence continues at coordinate 61,308,322 of OY744475.1, read as the reverse complement.
ATATATATATAATACATGTATATATATATATATATATATATATATATATATATATATATATATATATATATATATATATATATTTACAGTGCCGGCAAAAAATAACCGGACAATTCGAATTTGTACACTTTGTTATACCTTTAATTTGATTGGGCAATTGTGCATTAATTTATACTTATAATTAGTGATTAAAGCCTAGTTCATAACATAGGAAATAATTTTTACAAACTCCCGAACTACCGAGCTCAAACCAATCAAAACGCAGCATAAGATAAAGACTCCACCAATTATTTCCACACACGAGTTGAAAACAAATTTTACTTTGTGCAAAAAAAGTACGTGAGTTCGAGAGTTCAGAAATTATTTCCGATGTTATGAACTTAGTTTAATAGATATATCCTTGCGTGTTAAGTAAGTTAACACCACTGAATCATAAAATTCACATCCTCGATAAAAATGATAATAGTAAATTGTTAAATGTTTCGTTGTGTGTTTAATGTTTTTGCGGTCCCGATTTATAAATAGTAAATCTATTTAATACAGTATATATAACACAGTTTGAAATTCCTAACGGATTTAATTTTGGTCTTGGACGGCCCTGAACTTTGTACTGTTTGTGCTATTTTGGTCGTCTTGAATTTGTGGTTCCGTGATTTATACTTCTCCATCCAATACCACAATCTGGTTGTCGTCTTGTTCATTAATAATAATAGAGTTTCAGAGAAACAATCTGCATAATAATAAAACCCAGACATTGCATTTTCGCCGGCTAATTGTTCTACTAACTTCTCAACGTTCGATAATACTTTCGGAGGAACACCACCAGTTCCCTTTTGGTGTTTATAAATTTTTATTTATTTTTTGTACGGAATTTAAAATTGTTAAGTTTATTCCTCAATTCTTCTTCGGATCGTGCAACAAATTTCCAATCAACTAATAATAAAAGAAGGGGTTGATTTATATGATTTATAAATTTTGCTATCAATCTAACATATAAACCTTCTCGATGACTCTCTAATATTTTCAGTAATAACATTAGACCATTTTCTGAAAAATTAGGCTTTCTTGGCCTTTTTTTAACTTCGTTTATTTAATTTTAATAACAAATGACTATCAAAATAATTAAACATTTGGCGAAAAAATTATTTGTGCATAAAAAATAATAAATCTTGCACAAAATTTTAAAATAAAAAAAATTTTTTGTTTAACAATTTTTGCTTATATTTTCTCAGTGCAGCGACCCGTAACGAATTATTTAATTTAAATAAAACGATCCTATGTTCGGCACACAGTGAAAAATTTTTGCTGATCTCAGCTCCTACGTCCCCAGGAGTCTTTCTAAAATTCTTCTAATGCAAAGACATTCGGAATAGGATAATAATTAACAAAATAAAAAATTCTAGATAAAAACTACTAGATAACAAATCCAGGATCAATAAACCTTGGAAAAAAAACTTGGGATAGAAATTACTAGGACAAAAAGTATTAGGATAAAAAATCCTATGGTAAAAAATCCTAGGATAAAATATCTAATGATAAAAAATCACGGAATCAAAAACCGGGATAAAAAATCTAACGAAACTGTGAGAGTTATCAAAGTCTTTAGCCTCAACAATTCTAAATTATTTTAAATAGCTGTAAAATTTTGTGCCTGATTTAATTTATATGTTCATCTGATCCTGATTTATCTGTACAAAGTATTTTTTTTTCTAAACAAAATTGCTGAACTAGAAAACTAGTTTAATTTATTATAGCCTTCGGCTGGGAGAAATTAGTCAATTAATAGATAATTTTCAGAGAAATAGTAGTTTGAATATATCCCTCTTCTTCCCAACAAAAAATATTAACTATCTCACTTAGGTAGGTATTACTACCAGGGTTAAGTTTGTCTTAACTAGCATTCCTTAACCAATCAGGGAAATTCATGGTTAATCGTTGGCCATATACTCAAATCAATAAAATAATAAATACAAAACAAGTTTTAGTAGAGAAACATTTTAAAATTTTATATAAATTGCACATATTTCAAATAATTTCAAATTAACAATACCAAAATTATTAAAGGCTTCGATGGCACCCATTCCAACCAATTCTTCACAGCAAAATTCTTCACAACAGCAGGGGTATTTAAATTTTGGGATTAGAAATTTGTGGAACTTATTTTTGAATTTGTATTGAAATATTGTAGAATATTTATTCTACAATATTTCAATATAAATCCAAAAATAGTTTCCACAAATTTGAATGAACAGATTAAGCTAAATATTGATTTATATAGCTGTACATAGGATTAACGAACTCTCAAGTAACGAACACTCTAATAAACGAAATATTGAATCATAAAAAATAATGTGTCTTTAATAAATTGCGGCGAACTAAAACATCAACAATTACAAAAACCGTCAACGTCAAAAGATGATATAAAAACTGTTGGAATTAAAGACCAGCAGTGAACTAGACAAATTACAAAAATTGTATTATTGGGGTTCTATTTAACGGGTGAAGCCGCAAGTACTGATACTGAAGGTGCATACAAATTTCCTCCAGAGCCTAAGAAAATAATATTTGAAGGAAAATATGATCTTATCCAATTAATTTTACTGAAACCCACTTGAGTAGGGAAAAGTTAGCAGACAGAACTTACATGGTAAAATTTACTTAGCCATGTCGAATTGGAATATCCAATCAATTAAATTCCAAAACTTGGAAGACCAGCTTGCTTTGTATTGGATACCTAAAAAACTGCCTAATTACCTAAAAAAACTGCCTAACTGCACAGTTGTGTTTTGCTGGTTAATACGACAAGTTTTATTCAGCCATTAGACCAAAGCTTGACTGTAGCATTTAAGGTCAATTTATTTTACCAATGCTAACGCAATACAATTAGTACTTGAGATTCCGAGGGAAGTATGGGCGATTGCGTTACTAATTTTGAGTCTATTTAAATATTATGATGGTAATGACCCAGATATTGATCGAAGTAGCAGAGTAGTTCAAGGGGTTACTAAGACAAATTACTTTAAACAGTATTCAGACCACAATAGGTTTAATTTTAATTATTATGAAAATATAATAAAATGTAGAGGAACCAATTAACATTGCGTTTATACAAAATGGCACTTATAAGAAAAATTACCTCGTCCAACTAAATCAATTTTTTATTAGTGATCAGATTTCCAAGATTGATGATTTTAACGATAGCCTTCATCATTTGTAAGTAATGTTCTAAAGCTCATTTATATCGGGGTACTATTTTAATGCTTTTCAAAAAACCTTCCAAATCGATGGTTTTAAATAAAAACTTAGTCAAAGTAAATACTCCAAAATCCTACTTTTTTTATAGTGCTCGATTTTCAAAATTGATGCACCTAAAGATACCTCTCAACATTAAAAAAACCTGTATCAAAATTCATGTGGATTCTTGTGCTATTAGAATTTAGAGTGCATTGCAAAAAACTACCGTTTCGTTTGTTTTATATGAGCTAAGCATTAGCAAAAATATAGACTCAAAACTTCGAATTTTATAAAACTGCACGCTGATCATGTAACAGCAAGAAGTATTAAAATGTTCAGCTTAACAGTTCAACCCGCAGTCCGCTCCAAAAGAGAGGATCTTTTTGTAATTGATCGATAGTTAGTTTTTTTTTTAGAGAAGAAAAATGTCAAGAAAGGTAACTGGAAAGGTCAGGAAAGGAGAGGTAAAGGAAAGGTATGTCAGTAATGACAGAATTGGTCCGGTTTCCCGGTAGCCAATATCCAAAATACTATTAGCATAAGATAATCACATTTATAGTCAACTGCTCTGCACTCTGCAATCCCTTACCAGCCTCTCAGTAATCTGCCACTCATCTGTAAACCGCAATGTTTGACATATCATAATATAACAATACAATAACATAATAATATAATAATATAATAATATAATAATATAATAATATAATAATATAATAATATAATAATATAATAATATAATAATATAATAATATAATAATATAATAATATAATAATATAATAATATAATAATATAATAATATAATAATATAATAATATAATAATATAATAATATAATAATATAATAATATAATAATATAATAATATAATAATATAATAATATAATAATATAATAATATAATAATATAATAATATAATAATATAATAATATAATAATATAATAATATAATAATATAATAATATAATAATATAATAATATAATAATATAATAATATAATAATATAATAATATAATAATATAATAATATAATAATATAATAATATAATAATATAATAATATAATAATATAATAATATAATAATATAATAATATAATAATATAATAATATAATAATATAATAATATAATAATATAATAATATAATAATATAATAATATAATAATATAATAATATAATAATATAATAATATAATAATATAATAATATAATAATATAATAATATAATAATATAATAATATAATAATATAATAATATAATAATATAATAATATAATAATATAATAATATAATAATATAATAATATAATAATATAATAATATAATAATATAATAATATAATAATATAATAATATAATAATATAATAATATAATAATATAATAATATAATAATATAATAATATAATAATATAATAATATAATAATATAATAATATAATAATATAATAATATAATAATATAATAATATAATAATATAATAATATAATAATATAATAATATAATAATATAATAATATAATAATATAATAATATAATAATATAATAATATAATAATATAATAATATAATAATATAATAATATAATAATATAATAATATAATAATATAATAATATAATAATATAATAATATAATAATATAATAATATAATAATATAATAATATAATAATATAATAATATAATAATATAATAATATAATAATATAATAATATAATAATATAATAATATAATAATATAATAATATAATAATATAATAATATAATAATATAATAATATAATAATATAATAATATAATAATATAATAATATAATAATATAATAATATAATAATATAATAATATAATAATATAATAATATAATAATATAATAATATAATAATATAATAATATAATAATATAATAATATAATAATATAATAATATAATAATATAATAATATAATAATATAATAATATAATAATATAATAATATAATAATATAATAATATAATAATATAATAATATAATAATATAATAATATAATAATATAATAATATAATAATATAATAATATAATAATATAATAATATAATAATATAATAATATAATAATATAATAATATAATAATATAATAATATAATAATATAATAATATAATAATATAATAATATAATAATATAATAATATAATAATATATAATAATAAATCAAATGAAACATACGCTGAACTAACAATATACGTTATTGGAATTTGGTTTATCTCTTTTGATGGTACCTTTCCATGAGTGTTTGAAAAACACGTATTATTTCAAGAAATTTGTATATATGATTTTAAAATATTCGTCCTAGTCGAATTTTCTCTCCATTGCATCAGGAATAAATCTTCCATTCTCTAGTCAAATACAGCGACGCCTGCATTTAAAAATTGCCTAATAACAATGATGGCCTAATAACAATGGATATTGGTTTAGTGAAAATGAGAAATTTTGTTAAATAACATATTTTGTTCATATTTTTCTCAACCTAACTGAAAAGCTAACTTTTGGCAAACCAAGATTTTACCAATCGGGTTTAGCTAGTCACGCTTAACTAATCCATCAGTGATTTACAAGCGTTGTTTCAACCAGACACACTACAACTAATCTCGAAAAAAATCCCTAATCTATCACCGGTATTTGCTGTCTGGATTTTTATTTACAGTACTGTAAATATATTTTAAAGAAAAAACCGATAATGTTTTATTATTAGTCATGACCTCATCGGTTATTCGTTTTCATGTTTATTAATTATTGATGAATGAAACTTTTGTCTAATTTTTGTTGTTGTCGCTGATTCTGTTTCACATATGTGTTTGTGTATATAGTATATATACATACATACACTTTTAATAAGGTAACTCTAATAATAGTGAACTTGGCAGAATTGCAAATCTTTGATGATTTTATTCTAAAGGTATTTAAACTTTGAAGCTATATAATGCATTATTCACGGTATCACAATCGTAAAAATTTGAAATAAAAACGACGACGACGATGGCAAAAAAAAATAACTTTAATTGATTAAGTTGTTGTCTAAAATTTTTTTACGCGCGCAGATTCGACCGGAAGTTGTTAAATTCGTACATCTCATCGTGATTAATGTAATCCACTAATTTTTCGGTAATGAAAATACAAAATTGGATTCATTTATACTATGGGGGGGCTTAATATTTAAATACCAATATCACCTGTCGATATTTTAAATAGATTACATATTTTGATTTATTATATATAGCTAGGTAAGTTATTATGGAATAGATTATTTTGCTGAAATTATGTTCATGTACCCGGAAAAGGGGTTACTGACCTAGCGAAATGATGTAGTAATTTTTTTTTTATTCTTATAAAATGTATCCAATTTCAATACATGAAATTTAAGTGCGCAGATTCCATGCCAAACTAACTATGTAATAAAATTAATTTTAAATTTTATACAAAAAATTTTAAAACAAAAACTATAAAAAATTTCGTATAAATAATTAAACATTTATTCAAATTTTTGGTATCTTGTCCGTAAGCAGATGAGCTTTGTATATTTCATGACGCAAAGTCGTCATTCTTTTTTTTTGTTATAGTTTTGGTTATTTATAATTAGATACAATTAAGCGATTAGTATTATAAGTGATTATTTTTTTGAAGTTTTATCTTAGTACCTTCAAAAATGAATGCCTTCCAACAAATTTACTAAAGGATATATTAGAAAAAGGAGTGTTATTACCAAACAAATTTGTAAGAGCTTATGACGACAATTTCCAATATATGTTGATACTAACATTCTATTTTTAAAAAACGAAATACGACAGCAAAAATCCATGGGTCAAAGATATGGATTAAAAACTTACCAAAGCTTATTGTGAGATAACAACATAGAGCATAATTGCATTTTTTTAAATTAAAATCGAATTTAAAGTGCTTTGTACTAAGTGATGAAAACTTTAACTCTTTAAAAACGTATAGTAAACATATGTCAAAGCTGTCTAGCCACTTTTCGATTCTATTATAAAATATAAATTAGCATCGTGTATGTAAATAAACACTTGAATCATATTGATAGAGACCACTTAATAATGAAAGATAAAGTATTAAAAGAAATAATAGAAAGCCAAAATGGTAGTAGTATTTACTGGAAATGTTAGCAGACTCATTATTGAAGCCATAGTTGCAAAGCAACTTATTTAAAAGCCAAAATCTATACAGTGGAAGGGAAAGCTAACGATGGTGGTCGTTCAAAATATGAAACAGTAATTACGGGATTCTTGTATTTTCAACAATCCGAGTTAAAACCAAAACTTTTCTAAAAGCAAGCCCAACTCTTTGAAAAACATAAAGAAATGGAACTACATCTACATTATAGATAATGCAAAAGTTAAATATTCTTTTTAAACTGGCTCACGCAAGTAATAAATGTAAGCCGACCACAAATGCTTTCCTATTTAGATTCTGGTATAAATTGCAAACCGAAACACCGCGGAGCGTTTATTCGAACTTTTCGGATGATTGGCCCCCGTTATTATACTCATCAAAATATTTTACCAAAACTATGGGCTACCAATTAAGTATTAATTGATAGCCCATAAGTATTAATTGATAGCCGCTCTAGCCACCTTAAGCGCTGGAGTACAATCGTAGGAAATCGAATTGCGGAACGCATTGTTCAATGCGTTATTTAAAGTTTGCCAGTAAGAGCAAAATAAATTCTATGGAGATGAGATGACACAACTGCGAGCAAAAAAAAAAGAAACAACCAATTCAAGTCGTCTCAACGAAATTAACTCTTTCTTAGACAACTTCAGACTAATACGTGTTGAAGGTCGTTTACAAAATTTCTGGTTCCATTTCCGTACACATGCGAAAGGGACGCTTAGTACCAAAGCTAGCCACTTAGAGTGGAATTGTGAAATTATTTTCGATCATTCGAAATCCTTTGGAAATAATTTCACAATTCCGAAGCGGAATTGTGAAATTATTTCCAAAGGATTTCGAATGATCGAAAATCCTCAAAAATTCACATTTGAAAAATGTGAAATTTTAAAAACATCCAAAAGTCCCCAAAAATTTAGAAAAAACATCAAGAAAATTGTGAAAATTTTCCAAAATCCTCAAAATTCCGAAAAATATTTGAGCCCATGAAAATCCAAAACCTTCAAAAACTTTGGAAAACACGTGATGATTACTTAGTCCTTGAAAATTGTGAAATTTTTCGAAAATCTAAAAACCACACAATTCCGGAAAATTTATGATAGTTCGCCAATGAAAATTGTGAAATTTTTCCAAAACCCAAAACACTCAATATATCCAGAAAAATACATAACTGTTAACCCAAAAAATTGTGAAAATCTTCCAAAATCCAAAATCGTCAAAATCCCTCAAAATATTTTATTGTTAGTCCATGAAAAATGTGAAATTTTTCAAAAACCCAAAACCCACAAAATTCGGAAAATATATGATGGTTAGTTAGCCTATGAAAGTTCTGAATTTGTTTACAAAATCTAAAACCCTCTAAATTCCGGAAAATTTTTGATTGATAGCCCATGAAAATCCTGAAATTTTTCCAAAATCCAAAATTGTGAAATTTTTGTTAAATCCAAAACCCAGAAAAATCTGAAAAATATGTGATGATTATCCATGAAAATTGTGAAATGTTTTTTTCATAACCCAAATGAAAACATAAGCCCTCAAAAAATCCGGAAAATGCATGATAGTTAGCCCATGAAAGTTGTAAAAAATTTCCACTATCCAAAACCTACATAATTCTAGAAAATGTATGATGAGCCCATGAAAATTTTGATATTTTTCCAAAATCCAAAACTCTCAAAAAATCCGGGAAACTCATGATGGTCAGTCCATCAAAATTGTCAAATTTTTTCAAAATCTAAAACCAACAAAATTCCGAAAATTCAGAAATTTTTCCAAAATTCAGAATAGCGAAATTTTTTTTAAATCCAAAACCTAGCAAAATCTGCAAAATTTGAATGTTCTTAAAATGTTTCCAAAATCCAAACCCTTCAAAATTTCGGAAAATATTTAATAGCCTTGAAAATTGTAAAATTTTTCATAAATCTTAAACATTTAAAAACACATGAAGGTTAGTCCATTAAAGTTGTGAATTTTTTCCACAGTATAAAAACCTTACAAATCCGGAAAATGTATGATGGTTTGCCCATGAAATTTGTGAAATTTTTCACAAAATCCAAAACTCACAAAAATTCGGAAAAAAGTGGAAAATTGTGAAATTTTTCTAAAATTCACACAAATCCGGAAAATGTATGGTTCGTTCATAAAAAATGTAAAATTTTTCCAAAATCCAAAATTCTCAAAAAAATCCGGAAAAATCATGATGGTCAACCTATGAAAATTGTGAAATTTTTTCTAAATCCACAACCCTCAAAATTTCAAAAATATTTTGATATTTAGCCCATGAAAAGCATACCTACTTGAAGAGATGTCAAATAGTACAACATTTTAGCCAGCACTTTGGAAGAGATGGCATACTGAATACTTAAAATCTCTGCAACCTGCTGCAAGTAAAAACTGTTTATTACTTCGGCTTTATGATCAAATATTAACCTACCTAAGTATAAAAAGTCATTTTTTTTGGCCACAAGAAATTTAACATTAACAAAAAAAATTGTATGTGTTTAGGCAAAAACTTTCGCAAAAAATATTGATCTAAAACAAAACTGGTTTAGGTACATCTCAAACCACAATTAATCCACCACTATATTACTAACTGTTGTCAACTAATACCTCATATTTGGTAACCAATTGTATAGTGATGGTTATGATACTTGATTAACACGACACCGTCTCGTGTTCGATTTTTGCCATTGACCAAAAATTAATAAAAAGAAAGTAAATAATTATGTCTTGCACCGGTGACGTGATCGAATTATATATAAATAAACGTTTGTTGGCCTGACCACATATAACGTCCGCTAAATCGTAACTAATGGTTCAATCGATCTCATTAGATAAAAGCTTTGGAACGTTGACGGTCTTTATACCATAGTTTGGTTTGAGCTAATTACCACACAAGTCGTAAAATTTATCTTTGGTAGTAGTTTTTTTTTAGAAATTTTGGATGCCATAGTTATAAAATTAATTTCTCTCCATACTAAGTAATTATCGGTAAAGAAAGTTCAGACTGTAAGATTCAAATATAAAGTCTTTTTGATTAATTGTAAGAAAAAAATTATGCTTAAAATAAACGAGCCATATAGACAAGACTACCTACGTCACTGATCAATTTATAATTTAGCCTTAAAAACTGACTTGAAATCCGAATGCAAATAAATAAACAATAAATGCCAAATGTTATCCGATTTACCGACCGTTGATTTTTAAGCTAGATTACATTTTACGAACAGATGCCGAACCATCAGTACGTCCAAACGTCATCGATATAACTGGCAACAAGGTAAATATAAATATAAGCACGAAATAATTCTGACTCACAAAATTTCTAACAAAATCGATTTTCCTAATCCATACATTTTGGTTATTCTTTTTTGTGCCATGCGGCAAAACAAAACTGACACAATAATCTAAAATCAATAAATATTTGATTATCAATCACATTTGTAACGTACATGTTGTATATATATGTGTATATACAATAATACCCAATCAAATTAGAAAAAGTAAAATAAAAAAAATTAGAAAAACACGGAAACGCAAAAGTTAATTTTCATTGATTCATCGCTTAATAATTATACGATGTGAGTAAACAAACAGAAATTTCCTACTTGACGAATTTAAATTTCGTCCGAAAGTCACATCAATCAACAAACTAACTGGTCAACATCATCGTATCATTGTTCAATTTTGAATTTAAATTAAATTAGAGGCCACACGTCTCTATACGATATAAATAATCGTAAGTAATCACTAAATATAACCGGAATTGTATTTACAACTGTGCCATGCGGAATAAATATTCTTATCTAATTGAGACATAAACCGATTCATGGACAACTGTCTTAAATCGACCGTTAAAAAAAGTTCAAGTTCAAAACAAAATTTTCTAATTTTAGTAATTTAAATGCATTACTACGGTATTATATTGCCTAAAGTTGCCAATTATATTATATAAATAATATAATTATTTCACAGTCGGTCTTCCTAAATGAAAAATGTCTAGAATATTTGCTAATTTCTCAGGTTAACCTATTCTCACACCTTCTAATAAGAAGTGTGATTTTAACTACCGAAATAAGTATATTAACAAGCCAATATTATAATTTTTAAATTTTTTGTCTTCTACCTGCAGTCCACTTTCTGATATAAATGCAATAAAAATACATTCATACAATTTTTGCTATCAGAAACCAGTATGCCCTACTTGTGATACCTCGACTTTTACTGACTAACTTTCCTTTATAGTTAACGATCCTATAACTTTCTTGGTGTTAGGACTTGTAAACCGGTTAAAACCGGAACCGATTACAACCGGAACCGGTTAAGCGATTTTTGTTCATTTTTACGAATCTAGTGGGTTTTTCAGAAAACCCGAAAGCAACTTTTTGTTTGTTTCAGTAAAAAAAAATAGTTTTCCACTGTTTTTAATGAACTATTAAATACAGTAAAACCTCGATTTAACAGCCTTCGGATTTAAATATAACCAAATTTTTTCTATCGATTGAGTTATTCAAATTGAAGATATTGGTGAAATTAATTAAAATATTAAAGCCGACAAAATTGTCAGTAAAAACTGAGCAAAAACACTTCAACCTTACTCGACCTGCTTGGGAGAAAGTTTTTATAACTCTTTAAAAATAAAAATTAATATAAAAACACTATAAAAGATTCGTAAAACTGTGTAAATGATGAGAAAGTGAAACTCTTCCACAAACGGACGTAATAGAACTTTCATATTCACCTTAAACGCCAGTTTAGGCCTTGGCAACGACGTTGGATACAAAATTATTCGGTGATCTATTTGGTAAAATATTTGGTAAATAGAATATTGACGAAGGTAAAGTTGAACCATTAGCTTCCGGATAAACGGCTTCGCCTACTGTTCCTATACACATTTAAAATGTAGTTTTTTTTTAATGTTTAAAGTCACACTTAAGGTAGTTTTAAGTAATTAAAAAATTAGTTAAAACCTAGTTAAAACCCGGTTGGCTACCAAAAATCGAATACAGGGTTTTGAAATATTCAGGGTATTTGACCTACTTGGTACCACATCATAGTACCGGTAAAAATTCTGGAAATCACAATTGATACGGTCTCTCACCTGTTCTTGTTTTAATTCAATCAAGGAAAAATTAAATTGACCACCCTAAGGTCCGAGATACCGTATCAATTATGATTTTCAGAAATTTTACCGCTACTGACGACTGTTAAATAGATTTTGGGTCTATTATTTGACCTAAATGTTAAGAAATAACATACGATTCATAACTTTTACATTCTTATTTGCTGTGGCGGTTTTAAGCAAAGGCAACCAAAGCAGCTGCCTGTGGCCTCGCGGTGCTTGAATTAAAAAATAAACAACAGAAGAGTTTTTTTTAATACTATAATGCATTCTATAAAATGTATTGGAGCAAGTACTAGCGAGTTACCCAATTGCTGGAAATGCCAATTGAGATGATTGAAACTTCAATTGATAACTCCAACATTTTCATCTAATTACCGGAAAGTTCTGCCGTTAAATGATTTCGTCTTCGGCGTCTCTTTCTGACATTGATTCGAATTCTCCATTACATATTGAGCGACAAGTGTTAAATGGACCAGCGTTATAGCGAACAAGAAAGGATAAAATTAATTACGAAAGGGCTAGATCAGTTACTACATTAGACAACTTGGTAATAGTGAAGAAGTTTGCAGAAGCTGGCTCGTGTATATTCTTTTTAAAATAACTCCGTATTTTGTTATTGTTACAAGCTATAGTTTTTACTCGAAAAATGCTACTATCATCGGCAGAAAGTTATTATGATTGAAAAATATAGGTCATGACATAGCTCAGGATCACATTGGCTGTAAGCAGAAATAATTGACTATATCTATTCATTTAAAGACAAACAAAACTTTCAATAAATTTTTGCAGCGATTGATAGAAAACGAAAAAGACATTGGCGTTTGGTGCTTCAACGTCTTATTGCTATTGTTCAAATGTTAGCTAAACTATCATTAACTTTCTGGGCACCTTTATGAGCCTAATAGTAGAAATTTCTCGGTACAGATAGAGCTCCTTGCAAATTGTGCAATTTAGCCATGTTAGAGCACTTGAGGCGAATAAAAAATAAAGGATGCTTTAACAATTATTTTGGGAAAGATATACAGAATGATATAGTTGGTCTAATATCCAGTAGAATTTTCGAGATCATCGTTTCTTCTGCACAAGTAGCAAAATATTTTTTTGTTATCATGGATTGGACTTCTGACGTTAGGCATAAGAAACAGCTTTATATTTGAAGTTTTTTTTCAATTGTTTAGCAAAAAACAATTTGGTTCTATTAAATTGTAGAGGGCAATCATAGGCTGATGATTCTAACATGCGAAGCAAATACAAAGATGTTCAAGGTTTAATCATAAATAAAATTCTAGAGCAGTTAACGTTTCGTGCACGTGCAACACCTTTTTTCGGAGTGATAGGTTTGACGAGGAAAGGAAATGGTTTACTTCAGCAGTGGGTCAAGTTACACCTGACACAAGTAATGCTTCGATCCGAAGAAGCGTGACGGGCGGTTGCACGCCATATTGAAACTATTTTGTGGAGGAAGAAGAAAGATGTGTGTCTAGTGGATCCCTAGTCAGACTGAAGTAACGCGATAGAAATTATGAATATTCACCACCGAAATTATTAGACCATACATCCATCACGAGCCACAGTATGGAGAGCATTTTGGGCTGATAAATTGATTGAACCGTTTTTCCTCGAAAGTGTGGTTGGCAAATCATTCACCATTAACGGCAGTGACCCAAAAACAATACCTAAAAGACGTAATTCGATACAGCTTCGATGAAATTAAGCAAAAATATAGCCAGAAGGACCAAGGAGTGACATAAGTAATTGTCATAGCTAAACATAGACTAATTGTTCAAAAAAGTAGAAAGTTATTACAATGTATTGTGGATCCCTATACTAAAACGCCACCTTTAAAAATATTTATACTAGCGACATTTCAATAAAATGGCAATAATTTTGAACAAAAAAGTCATTTTATTTTCCTCTAGACAAACACATAATTAGAAATGTCCATTAGAAATAAATAACAGTCAACCCATCAATAAACATTCTGAAAAAATGTGATGTAATGTCAGAGAAAGTATGTAAGCATGTCAAAAAAGGAATGAAATCGAATTCTTTATTTTACTAGAACAGCTTATTCACTGCTATAAAAATTGAGCTACTACTTTATTTTTGATTGTGTGCTATTTTCTAAGACTATTGTGTATATACTTATTTTTATAAATATTTTGTATGCACATTTTATGTTTCGCTCTGTTTCACTTTTTAATGGCTGGTAAATTACGAAAATAAGTCAGTGGCGTACGCTTCGAAAACAATAAATAAACCAATAACAATTTAACTCAATTTTATATAGCGGTACGATACTCTTATTTCTTCAAATACTATAAAGTGTTGTAAAAAAAGTAAAGCGAAACAGAGAGAGAATCTAATTAATTTTGTAGACAATACTACAAATGTAAATATTTTGATATTTTAAACAAACTTTTTTTTAATTAAAATAGTACTAGGTTTTTTTTTAATTTTTTCTCTAGACAAAACCATTCTATATTGAAAATGAATAGACAAAATATTAAGCCCGTCAAAACAAGTTTAAAAATGTGGTTAATTGTCAGACAAGAAACTATGCAGATATGGCAAAAAAAAAATGAATTCCGTTTTAACTAGAATAGCTTATATCTGCTATAAACATTGAGCTACTGCTTTATTTTTGATTTTATGTTATTTTTTCTATGACTCCTACTCTGTTTTTATTTACACATTTAATTACATACTTTGTGTGATTTTTCTATTAGTGCTATAAAGTGCTGTAAAAACGGTAAAGCGAAACAGAGAAAAAAACTATTTAGTTTTATAGACAATTCTATCAATGTAAATATTTTGACATTTTAAACAAACTTTTTTGATTTAAACCAGTATTAGATTTTTTTTTATCTAGACAAAACGATAATATTGGAAATAAAATACATAAAAGTCAGTCAATCAAAATTAGAAAAAAGAAACAAATAATTGGCCGACTATCGTCACAATGATTGGTACTACATACTTTGATCGAATAACATGGTTTTCATAAATACTTTGATCGTGGCGCCTCTTTTGGAAAATATTATCTATTACCTAACTCTGTTTGATTTTTTTAGTGGCTGAAAAATTACGAAAAAATCATTATCATTCGGTCATCCTCACAATAAATAATGTACAAGACTTACAATATGTGATAGTTTTCCCAAAAAAATAAAAGATGACACCAGCTAGGAAACAAGAAATCTTAACAGTTCGCCATGATTTATAGGCTTGTGTATTGTACTGTAATATAGATTTAATGCTTTGACCATTAATGCGAAATACTTTACAGTTAAGTAGTGTAAGTCACATCAATAGAGAGAAAATATCAAAAATACATAAAATTAAAAGTGACTGAAGTAAATCACCGCAAAATTTTATGTTTTACTTATCACGGTGTAACTGTAAATCATTTAAAGTTACATAAATTCCCTGAGACGGTGTGTTGTTTATAAATAAAACCGCGCACACATATATACACGCAGAGACAAATGTTTAGATTGAAATCGATAAATTTTTCAAGTGTATTCTATTTATTTGTGTGTTTGTGTTTTACGTATATATACGCATTGAGTTAGTATGAGGGTCGAGTCGCGCACTCAATTTTATAGATTATGGATGGCAAAGTATTGTTTGCGCAAAATTTCGGTTACCAAAACTAAGCCTATATAGAAAAGTGTTATTTATAACGATTGTAATTTTTAAGTTTATTTTTTTTTTAAAAAGATAAAGACATTTTTTTATTTTTTGTGTATTTTCAATTTTATAATTATAAAATGACTCTTGTACGCTGTCATCGCGTACCGCGCAACATGATTATCTTTTATTTTGATCTGTGTGTTTTTTTTAAATAATTTCCATTGTAATACATGGATAGTAAGTAAATAGTAGCTATTTTTGGCATTTCTTGAGTTTTTTTTTATAATTTATATAAAAACCAAATAACATTTTTATAGTGAAATAGTAAAAGGTTATTTTATAGTAAAATAAACAAAACAAAAATAAAAACGCACAAATAAATTATTTAATTGATTTTAATTGAATTGAAGAGGCAACAACATATGTATGTACATATTGCGGGAATATATATGATAATGACGATGATGTTGATGATAATGATGATGATGGGCAGGCATAAATATAAATAAATGCGACTAATATTCATATATGAATGAACAGTATGTCTCCATATACTATAAGGCCAAACGATTTAATTGAAAACTCATGAATCATTTTAATTTGATCATAATAAAAATTTCAATTGGTACACTGAAAGATTTGATAATGAAATATATCTGTAACTATATATAAAAGATAGTAATTTATTATTAGTTTTAAACTTATTGACATTTTAACTTTTAATAATATAATATAATCTTTTATAAATTAAATAATTTGTAATTGAATTTATTTTATGTGTGTGATAGTTGTGAGAAAATATCCAATTAATTAAATTATGATAGATACTAGTCAGTTGTATGTTGTACAAAGAATATATGTAATACATAAATATATATGTACATTGGCTTCCGGAACAATACTGTGCTCTAAAAGTTACCTTTAGGAAGAAATTGGGCAGATTTAATGTCAATTAGACATTTAACAGTGTATGAGGTAATATAATTTATAGGATAATTTATGTAATTTACCAGAAGACATACATTTTGAGAGCCGATAATAATAAACGTGATAAGGTAACAAAATTATCCTGTATATTCTAGTCGTCAAACTTTAGCAATTATTCCGTATTGAAAATTTATGGTGTAAACAAAAATTTGTTTTTATTGTCATTGGCTCTTTTGCAATTTAGAGTCGATTTTCACCTCAATTTTTCCATTGAAAATTATAAGTTGGCGCTTTATTGGTAATCTTTAATTATAGAAAAAGAAGGTCACAAAAAATATTTAATTATATAACTAAAATCTTTCTATTCGCATACATTTAGAAAATCCCCAAATTAATGTCATTTTTTATTGGTACCTGTCAAAAAATCAGATTTTGGGGTCATGTAATGCCAATAAAACATGAAACTCGGTTTTATTTGTTTTTTTTTGGTGGTTGTAGTGGAGGATAAATTTATTTTGAAAAAATCGAGGAAATTTTACTATAACCCAGCAAGACAAAATTCACCAATAATAAAACAAAATCTGTCGTAGATCAAATCTAGATCAAAAAATCAATCTTTTTGTCACCAATAAAAAACGATATAAGATTATTACAATTTTTTTTTCAAACACAAAATATGAAAAAGGAAAGTAAAAATGTATGAAATTGTAAAACTAGCAGTGACGATGATCTAGAACCTCCTGTAAGATCCTTTTTATCAAAACAAAAATAAAATCAGCGGTAATCTGAACCGCTGACTACGCAGAATATTCGAGCTATTAACGCCAGGGAATGTTTAAGGATAATTTAATCAAATTTGATGTATCCTGTATTTGATTTTCCGTTTGAAAGTAGAATTTCGTCAGGTTCAATTTGCTTTTCGCTATACTTGTTCATAACTTCTTGAACATAGCTCAATTTTACCAAGCTTATGGATCCGGTTTAATCGCGTTTTTTGATCTACTACATCTTAAAACGTAATAACTTTATCCGTTTACCCTCGATAAAAGTAAAGATAATACCAACGACACGGTCGGTAAAAGATATTTGATTTTATGCTTATTATGGGTGTAGACGCAAAACAAATAAATGACAAGTTTAGTAATGTTCACAAACATATTAGATATGTCAGTATTAGTAATAAATGCATTTTTTACATATTGCAATTGTTTACCCTATGATCATCTGGAGAATTAGAAGTAGCCCAAAAACAGAAATTTGTCCACATTTTTGTAAGAAATGTGCAAGGCCTATAAAATATACTAATAAACAAATATTAGAAAATAAAAATGACGTCAATGTGATTTATTTCCTTTATTTCTTTTAAGTCGTTTAATTGAAGTCGTGAAAGTTTTCCACTAAGAAAATCCTCATAACTAATTTAAAACTGATTGTAACTAATGCCTTATGATTCAAGACTAAATTTGTAAATCTAAAACTCAAATTTATAGTTAATAGATTTTTAAAAACTCAAAGTTGGCACAAAATTAGTTCTACGCAACTTTTTCTAGGAAATTAGCAAAATTAACACAGGAAACTAAACTTTGAAAACCTTAATAATCACTTCTTAAATTATTTAAAAAAAACAAACACGTTTCCATTAAGTTAACTTAACGAAACTTTTGCAGTTTAACGAGCCAACGATATATTTTTCTATTTTGCCTATATAACGTTTTTCAAAAAGTAACAAAAATTAACGAGTATTTAACGAAACATTAAAAGTTTTTAAAAGATAAATTAGAATTATTGATCGAATCAATTTAAAATTTTAAATAATTTAGTTCAAGCCGTTGTCAATTATCTGATAGATTTTCACCTGAAACTTCTATTACTAGGGAGGCACTGCAAGGATCATGACCGATGTCAGAGTGTTATTAATATTTTTAAACTGTTTGGACCAAAAAGCCAAGAACGATTTAAAAACGGACTTAACGAAACTTATTGAAAATTAGCAATTTAAGCAATATTTAAACCAAAGGTTATTTATATCATTAGTAATTTATTTAAAGCATTTAATTTATTTAAATGCAAAACACACTTTTTCGTTAAGTTAACTTAACGAAACTTTTTCAGTTTAATGAACCAACAAATAGTTGGTTTTTGTTTTGATTATAACATTATTCAAAAACTAATTTTTAATTTTTAATTAAATTGTACTTAAATAACTTAACGAGTATTTAACGAAGCCTATTAAAAATGCACTTTATAAGTTTTCGAAAGTAGATTAACTAACAAATCATGAATCCGTATCACATTTTACATTTCATGTTTATTTAGTTAAAAAACTTAACTTAACAATTTGATTAAACATTGAAAAACTTAACGAAACAACTTTTTATTTAATTTTAGCGTGATTCAATGATTCAAGTAACTTAACGAACAATTTAAGAAATTTAAACTGAAATGGTTTCTTCAATTAATAGGTTCTGATCTTAAAGTTAGAATGCTCCGGGCACATTGTAAGGTTAAATAACAGCTAGAAAATCATAAAAGCTTTTTGTAGCAGAGAATAAATGTTTACAATGTCGTACAAAGTTTGTTGAATTACTCGGAAACTTTGAAAATATCAAATGTTTTTTTTTCTTTTTAACTAAGTAGATTGCTAGCAATGTTTAAAAAGTCTTGCACAACATGCTTTAGTTTTCACAGTTTAAGTTTAAACAAGAATGATCTAAAATCGAACTTAACGAAACTAAATTAACGAAAATTATCAATGTCGATTAAACAATTCATTAAAAAATTATTAGAATTTTAGTAATTCTAATCTGTTTTTTAACACATTTACGTTAAGTTAACTTAACGAAACCTTTCAAGTTTAACTAAACGTAATATTTTTGTATTTTACACCTTTCGTCTTAACTGGTGCACTCCTTTCAATTGGATAAGCCAGATACATATTAAAAAATATAATCAATTGACTTCTGTGTTAATTATATTGTGTTAAATTTAAAATTAAAAAAGCTAGATTTTTTTCACAATGTCACCAACAGCAATTTCATTCCAGACTCTAAGATTACTCTGACATACTCTAAAAAACGTTCATCTAGAATTGGAACTTTCTCAAAACTATATTAGGCAAATAACAAGTCATTGAAATTCCCACACACTAAACTGCAAAATACCATAATTTGCACAAATTTGATGACCACACTTGTTGCCATATACCAATCACTATTTAGTTACAACACAGCATTATTACATAACAGTAAAGGAATTTTTATTTATTTATATTTCTTAATAAATAATAATACCTTCTCCACTTAAATGGATTTATAAGCGATTGTGTACCTATAAACTCGTATGAATATATATTTATTAACATAAATGTTGTTAACAGCGGCTCACGCATTTTTACAGAAACTAATTCGGATATTTATTATTTTAAGGTCAGAAATCACGTCAATATAATATGCTCGCAGAGTATATTACAATTTCATTTTTTTTATTTCAATTTTTTGTGCAAACTTGGCAAATTGATTCAGTATAGCAGTGGTGTATAGTTTATTATTTATTATAAATTTACACAAAGCTCACCTACATAATTTAAAAGTAGAAAATTTAATTTCAAATATGTATATAGCTTTTTTGGATATATGGAGCCTACGTTAAAAATATACAAGTATTTATTGATGGAAATGGTTTTTGATGTGCAGGTGGTTTTAAGTATAATTAAATAGATATTTTAATCGATTGACTTTGCAAAATTAGAGCTCGACCATATTGATTTAAATTGTACATTACATATTTTTATAATTATGTAAATAGACTGAAACTCAACGGCCAAATTGCATGTTAAAACAATGCTAGGTTTATGGAACCACCATAAGTAAGTGATCTGTCAATCGTAAGGAAAGAATTAAAATTACCTGAGTTACCGTCCAAATTAAAATCTTATTAAATTTAAATAAAGAGGAGCAGTAACAGGGACTCCAATTTAACTTTTAAAAGACAAGGCTTGTGGTTAGTTATATTGCAAGAAAGGCTTAACCAAATCAAAACCATCTTGCTCTGTTGGAATATTGCATTTTTTAGAACTTTTCTTTTCCATTTTATTTCATTGCTTCCTCTTGATTTAATGAAGTCAATGAAGTTCAAACGTTTAATGTTAAGACATGTTTTCACTAATAGCTGTATTTTGGAAATGCTGATTTTATGAACTTTAGAATTGAAGTTTTGTGGATCTGAACGATATAATCAATCGGTAAAGTATCGAATTCGAGATCGCAAGTAAATTAAATTTTACTTAGTGCAAAAAGGATACTCTTTTTATTGTATCATAATAATATTCGATTGATAAAAAAGAACACCACTAACAGCTAATTTTTTTTGCTCCATATCACTACCATGCTATCCTTAGAATTCCAACACAGCATCCTTGGCTTGTCGTAGGAGGCGACTAAACAAAGGTTGATTCACTTGGCTGACTACTCGCATCAGAAAAAAACTTCAACGTTAAAAACTATGAAACTATCTTTTCGACCTTGTTTGATTAATATTGCAAAGCGAAGTTATGCCTGATGATTGGAAGATAGCCGCGTTGTTCCTTATCCTTACAAAATGAGATCGTATAAACTGCAAAAACTATCGCGGCATAGCTCTTCTTTGCACGGCATACAAATTACTGCCTTATATCATACTGGAGTGAATCATTCCCCTGGTGGAGGAAACTGTAGATGACTACCAAGGAAGATTTCGCCCGAAACGGTCAGTCACTGATCAAGTTTTTTCGTTGAGGATGACTTTTCCTTAATATAACGAAACATCTTGTGACGTACATCAGGTGTTCTTGGATTATCAACATAGTCAACAAGCCTATGACTTATTCCATCATTGCTTTGCGATGTCTATGAAATCATAAAAAAAATTGAATTGCGTTTATCCAAAAAAGCAGTAATGCAGTCACAATACTGTGTCAAAGTTGATACTAAGTTGTCAGGAATTTTTGCAATTAGCTCTAATGTACGGCAGGGAAATGCTCGGTCCCCGATACTCTTTAATATCATGTTAGAATTTATCTTTCGTAAAACTGGAATACCTCAGGACAACATCTCGCCAGTCCAACCAGGTTCTGGCATATACAGATAATATGTGTGTAATTGCACTTAATGGCAACGGTGTCAAAGAACTACTGGATCGACTAGGGTCCCTTGTCATCCATGATGATTGCATGGGATGGGATATAAAAGCTCGTCTTGTCGCTAGCAACCGTAATTTGTATGCCTTGTACGGTCACGTTCAAACGATTTGTCTTTTTCGAGTTGTCTAGACCAATAAAAAAAACAAGCTCCGGATCTAATCCGATGGAGCCAGACTGTTGACTCGGTAAGGGGCAGTAATGGTCTGTAAAAGCCTTTTATTGTTATAATTATTATTATTATTATTATTATATGAGAATGAGTAAAAAGCGGCTATCTGTAATTGATAGTACTACTGGTTAATTTTAGGTTAAGACGTGCAAGCGAACTAAACTAATTTAGTGATAAAGATAATTAAAATGATAATGGAATAAATTTAGATGTAATGTGAATTATTAATAAGTATTTTTTTTAAATTGAAGTTTTTTTAGAAGGGCCAAGTTATATCCGCCAAATAGGTAAAATTTTAAAAGCTGACAAGTCTAGCAAATTCTTAGATAGGATAGATAATATAAGCATATCCACAATTAAACAAAATATCGTTTTACTTGCCCCAATTTAAACAAAAAATTTTAATTGGAAATCACTGACGCAAATTTAAATTGGGCAATATGATCATTTCTATTCGCGAAATGTATTTACCCACCCCCTTAGTTTCATAATAGAGATGACGAGGCACCCATAATCTAACGGAGGCGTTCTCAAAGGCTGAGAAAAATGCAGAAAGTTATAATTTATATAAATTTAAATCATTAAAATGTCTCAGTGGAGTCCAATAGGATTGTTTCCTTGAAATTTGAAGGTCCAAAACTGCCTTATTTTGACATCAATTTTGCATCGATGATCTAAGAATGCTAAATTGTATAGCAACAGTGTGGGTCAATAACTTTCGTTTCATTTCATTTAGAGCCACCTGTATCAATTTTGAATCATATTTTCTTAGTTAAGACATTTTGCTATTTGAGCTATTTGCTCAACTGTATGCTTTTCGAACATTGATTTTACATAATTCAGTCTGCTTTAACTAAGATCCGTATATAAATATTAAATGCTGCACTTAGTACTGAAAATGAGCAATAATTCAAAATAAAGTATGAGAAGTTAGGAAAAACAACAAAAAGATTTTTCCGTAATAGAAGCATTTTTTTTTTAATTTTGTTCAACATATGATATTGTTTCTAACATCTTAATATATGCACTAAAAGTTTCAATGTTAAAGTTCATATCAAGTTCATGAACCTGAATCATAAAACTAAAAAAATCAAGTTGAAAAATCACAACCAAATTAGTAATTTTAAATAATACATACTTAATATTTAAAAACATTTAAATATTTACACAAGGACCTATTCTTGAACTTTTAAAAATCGCTATGATTTACATACCTGAAAATAGAAGAAAAAAGATATTGCATTAGGAAGTTGTCATTATTTAGTAGAGTTTTATAATAATAAGCAAATACTTGAAGTTTATTTAAAACCTAAATATAACCTTAAATTACACCGCTTTTGTAGATTTTTATAAAACCTACAACATACGGAAATATATATAAAAGATTCAAAAGAAAAACGGACATTCAAATTTAACATATATTTTGAACTGTTCTCATGACTTCTTGCTTAAAGTAAACTTTAATAAAAATTTTAATAATAACTGCCACCTCTTACTTTGAGACGTAACTTTGAGTTTGCATTCAAAATACATCGCCAGGATAATCAGCGGATGGTCCTATACTCAGCACTGCTTTCAAAAACGTACAAAACTCATATTAATGGCGAGCTTTGCAGTTCTTTAGTCTATTAAATACATTTGCAAGTACGTTAAAAAAGTCAGTATTTTGATTTTACTTGATTTCACTGAAGAAAATGATTTCCAACGAGCATTCACGTCACCAAAAACTTTCAGATACAAGAGTCGACGCCATGCAAAATAATGTCTTTCAAATCAATGAACACTGCCGTTGATAAAAACGACGATGTAAATTATCTAAATGAATTTTCAAATTCTTTATATATATGCCAGGAATGCCACCACACAATCTAGGATTGAAGATTGGTTCGCCAATAATTCTACTTCATAATTTAAACCCACAGTCAGATCATGCAACTGCTCACGTTTGGTCATCAAGTGGATCGTCGGAAATGTTATTTAATCAACCATTTCGAAAGGAAACCTTAATTGAGAAGTTGTTCTGTTGCCACGTATCCCAATGATACATTTTCGATTCCTTTGACATTTGCAATGACAGTCAACAAATATCGCTTGGCCTCGTATTGTATCGAAACAATTGTGCTACCAGATAAATGGCGGTCTACATGAAATGCGGTCTGTGGCAGAACAACGTCTACCCGGCTTATTACTTGGATTATATAAAATCATCCTTATAAATATTGTAAAATATTGATTCCAATAAAAGCGATAAATGCAATAAAAAATATAAAAATATAAATGGTAAGTCACATATATGTAGTTAACCTACTATTGCAATATTTCACGTCTTAAACTAAAAGCGCAATTTATTTATTTTATTAAGAATGAAATATAGCCGAGTTATACCGCAAGCCAAGTATATATCAAAGACAATTTTCGTGGAAAATCAACAATTATGTAATTATTAAAATTTATTGCTTTAAACTTATTTGATTTGAAAAGGGCAATAATTACCACACGCACACATCATATTATTTATAGAGAGCCATAGATAATGTATAATATAGATATGCACAATGATATGCATTAATTATAAATGTACTATGAATATATGTACTAATATATAAATGTACTAAGAAATATATTTCCTCCTTTCAAATGGAACAAAAAAGATATGTAAAGCCGACATTTTCACCATATTTAAAAAAAAATCATTAGAATAAATTTAGTTTTAATTAACTCTAAATGCCTTTAAGATTTAGCGCACCGATACACAAAGTTATAGATAAATTAGTTGCAAGTGAGAACAAATGCTCAATAGTAAATCATATATTTACTGGCTCGCGCGCACATTACAATTTTTGTTTATATACATATATAATATACACAACACACTGCATCACACGGTGTGTGTGTGCCCACTTATTCAACTACATATCTATATATATAAAAAAAAAATTTCGCGCAAATAAAAATATGATGTCATGTTTTCCTTTTGATTTTACTTTTTTTTCGCATTTGATTCAAAAAAAAAAAAAAATATTACATATCGTATATAAAAGCTGTTTCAATCACACATTATTAGATTATTATATATTAAGAAAGTATATATAGATAGGTATTTGCGCTCTAAATGGCAATAACAGAATTCGGTTTCGGTTTCGTAGATCTAAATTAAACCAAATTACCGTCCTCACACAAAACGTTCACGGTACAGTATAAATTCAGAGATCAGAGCAATTTTTAACGTAAATTATTATTATTGTTACTTCTTATTAATGTTGTTGTTTTCTTTATTTTTTCAATAATGTATTTTTGACATTTTAATTTTACCCACCCACGATGTTAAATACTCATATAATATGTTTATACGCAAAAAAATATCATACTGCTTGTCTTTTCGCGCTTCGTTAAACTATACTAATTTACAAACGCTATGTATTTTTCCACGATAATCAGTTGGGTTTATATAGAGCTCTAAGCAAAAGATTACTAATCAATGGTAAATGATATAGTTTACTTTATCTATGACTTTATCGCTGTATTTAACAACATTGAATAAATTTATTTATTTTATTTTTTTTTTCATATTAAATCTTATCAGATCACATCACATCGCGGTTTAATCCATTCATACAATCAATATTTATTAAAATATTTTTATATTTATACACTGAGCCCTTGACTTGCGCGAGTGATGCGTTGCCCCAAAACTCCGTTCAAATTGCGTCATTTTCAGTATAGCATAAAGATAAAATGTAACTTGTCGTCACCCCATAAGAGGGTGTCTTAAATATTTCAGTTTCAATAACTCCATCTATGTCATAAATTTAAAATTATAGATGCAAATTGAACAGATTTCGTTTTTGGATCACAAATGGTGAACTAAACCTACTTAGTATGTTGTTTTATGTCGTTTCTTGATACGTGATCTGACTTGAATCAGATCAGTCGTAAAAAAACAGCTACACAGCTATTTTTTCACAAAAATTCAAGCTGTCTCAAAATCAAAAAAGCCAAAATCTGTAATAATGGTCTGATTTTTCTCTAACCCATACAAGCAACAGACAAAAATTAAATTGTAAGTCTAGTCGAAATTTGGCGAAACTATATAAATTGGGAACCTTTCAGAACTGGACATTTCAAAACTGGATATTTCAAAATAGGATTTGACAAAACGAGATAAGGTACAATACTGGATATTTCAAAATTGGAAATTTCAATACGAGATAAGGTACAAAACGAGATGTGGTACAAAACTGGATATTTCAAAATTGGATAATTCGAAACGATATAGGGTACAACACTGGATATTTTAACAAGTGATTTAAACTTAAAATGATTTTTTAGGAAAGTTCTAGAATATGGCCAATCAGGGAGGAACTCGGCAAGTGCTTAACCGATTTTGATGAAATTCGATACGTAGGAAGAAAATGGGATTTTAAAATGATTTTTTGGAAAAGTTCTGGAATATGGCCAGTTAGGATGGAACTCGGCAAGTTCTTAACCGATTATGATGAAATTCGATATGTAGGATGAAAATGGGATTTAAAAATGATTTTTTTGGAAAGTTCTGGAATATGGCCAGTAAGGAAGGAACTCGGCGAGTTCTTAACCGATTATGATGAAATTCGATATGTAGGATGAAAATGGGATTTTAAAATGATTTGTTGGGAAAGTTCTGGAATAAGGCCAGTAAGGTTCCATACTTGAATATTTTAAGGAGAGAAATAGAATTTTTCTTCACTTAATGTTTTTTCTTTAATTGTATAATTAAATTTGATTTTAAAACCTTTTTTGGGAAAATCTCTGGAATATGGCCAGTAAGGTTTCATACTTGAATAATTTTAAGCCGAGAGGTAAAATTTTCCTTCACTTAATGTTTTTTTTTAATTGCTGCTTTTCTCATCTTCTTAAAATAATCATTGACTTGATCAAGTTTACTGTCAATAAAATTTATCTTTATCTATTATATATCCTACATATCGAATTTCATCATAATCGGTTAAGAACTCGCCGGGTTCCTTCCTAATTGGCTATATTCCAGAACTTTCCCAAAAAATCATTTTTAAATCCCATTTTCATCCTACATATCGAATTTCATCATAAACGGTTAAGAACTCGTCCTAATTGACCATATTCCAGAACTTTCTTAAAAAATCATTTTAAGTTTAAATCACATGTCGAAATATTCTGTTTTGAAATATCCAGTTTTTTACCATATCTCGTTTTGTACCTTATCTCGTTTTAAAATATCCAGTTTTGAAATATCCTGTTTCGTCAAATCCAGTTGTAAAATATCCAGTTTCGACCGGTACCCATATAATTTATGTAGTTGCAATATACCAAAGCAATTGGCGCAGTGGTTAGAGCTGCGGTGTTTGGGTCGGGAGGTACGGGGTTCAAATCCCAAAGGGGGAAGGGTTGAAAAGGGGGATTTTTCATCACTCAATTACGATCGGCTATGACTATGAACACACAACTATGATCCCTTGTTGGGGTAAAGCAATAAGCAGATGGATATTCAAAGCGAACCTATATTCGTGCATCCTCGATTTGACTAGTGATGGCGTAAAAGTAGGACGTTAAGTTAACCGCGAAAGAGTGGGGAGAACTTCGGCCCCAGAACAGATGGCATACTTCAAAAAATTAATAGAGCGTTCAGACTTACTATGTTCCCCATCAAAAATGAAAAAGGTTGAACAGATATATTGGTACCAAAACCAAGCAAACCACCTAACGATAAAAATCATATAGGCCGATTTCTTTGAGTTCTTTTCAAGACAATAACTAGCAAATTGCAAATGTAGTATTTAACATACTGAGGAAATGGTAAAAAAGCGAATGCACCTAAAAAAAACCAAAATTAATTTTTGCTAACTTCACCAACAAAAATAAGTAACTGAATACCAGTGGAAATTAATTTTAAGGAAGTTCTAAATGCAAATTCGGCCAAATATCCAGGCACTTGACGTTAAGATTAAGTGGAAACATTTTACAGTAAAATACAAAAATGTACATAACAAAAATGTAAATTATATAATAAGCTGCTGCTAAATATAAGCAAATCCTAAAACCTATATGAACCTATGGTATAGTTTTGAAACCGGTGAAACCAGATTGTTGAAACGGTACGGGCTAGCAATGGCCTGTAAAAATAATATAGACAGAAAAATACGATTTTACAATCGTGTTAATAATATCGGATGTTGAGGGAACGTCAAAACTTCAACCGCGAATTCGTCGAAGTTAAATTCGCATAAGTAGAGTGTTCAGTGTATATATATATATATATATATATATATATATATATATATATATATATATATATATATATATATATATATATATATATATATTGGTTTTTGTTCATGTAGCGATGATGATATCACGACGGTGTACCGCGCACGTTTTTCTTACGACAACGAGTCTATTAAATCTATGTACTAAAGACGTCTACGATTCTTGGAATTATTTTTGCAAAACCATAGTATAGACAATTAAAAATTAAAAAAAAAAAAAACAAAAAAAAAATTAATTAGAATTGATGATGATGATTAGGTTATGATCTTATAAAACATCACTAATATAGTAAACACATCTTATAATCTCTTATATATTATGTGTATATACATATATGAGTGAGCTAAGTAAATGATATTGTCTTATGTACGCGCCATGATTCAACGCATTTATGTTTTTTTTATTTTTTCTATAATTATAATAAATTTACAATCGCATGTTTATTATAATGTAGCCCACCCGAAATTATCGAAAACCGAAAAAATTCCATTAATAGATTGATTCATCATTTTTAATATTTTTTTCAAAATTATCCTAGCCGCATAATGCCCATTTCACAAGATTCTAATTGATAAATTTTTACACGTTCAGTATATTATTATAGACTCTAATTAAGAATTCACACGAAAAAAATTATATCTTGTGTTTACTCTCAATGGATTTAAGTAATAATTTAATTAGATTTATTACTACATAATATTTCGTATTTTGATGATTTCATATTCATCATATCGGTTTGTCTTCTATAATACGTATGTTTTTTTTATATTGTTGTTGTGGTTTGCAACAAATTGCAACGGAAATATTTTCAATGACGCGCAATTCTACTTATTACATGTGCCTTTCATTGAATAAAGTTTGAAAATTTCAATTAAAAAATAGAAATATTTAACCCTTAGTCTGACAACGTAATTTTTCTGTGACATTTTCAATGCATAGTGATTTTTTAATAATTTATATATATTTTTGGCTCTGGATCTGTAAGATATTGCATCCGAACAGCACAAAAATCAAACAGAGCGAGAGAAATAAAGTTTATACAAAATATTTGTAAGAGTCAGAATACACTGTGTAGGAATGGAAAAATATTTAAATGTCAAAAATCAAGTATTAGCTCAATTTTTTAAGCAACTAATATAGTAATTCTGAACAGAATTCAATTTTATTGTTGGATGAAAAAATTGGATGCATTATTATGGAAGATACGTCATACTATAGACTCCCACACATAGTCTGAATTTAAATATTACTCAAAAATGTATAGTTAAAATTTTAAAAAAATCGGTAAAAAGTAATATTTACTTTGTCTGAACAAACCAGAAAAATTAACCCTCTTGTGCGCATTGATTCACATATGGATTGTTGCTGTTTAAGTTTTAAGGACATTTGTTGTACACAAAATTGGTTCAAATTTGATTCATAATTTTTATTCATAGCGTAGTCACCTTTATATTCTATTGCTTGGTATTAGTAGCTCAATATTTGTAATCTAATTTAGGTTCGTATTAAACAATACGTTTCTAAACCTTGAAAATTCTACATATTCGAAGCGTGGATTACACTTTCCATGAAAATCCGTGGAAAATAAATGTATCAATAACGCTTGCAACCCATTCAATATGTCAAAATCGACTATTCAAGGCTTTTAGTGGTTTGTATTTTGACTTCGAGTTTTGGAAAAGGCATTATCTTTTTACAAGGAAATATGTAGCATCCGAGCTCTACATTATCCAACCCAGTTTTTGCTACTGAATTTCACCAATGAAGCCCAAAAGCGTTTGTCTTCTAAGGGATATTCTAAAAGTATGAAATGTATCTGGAACTGAAGATTACAAATCATAACATCTTTCAAATGAACCTAGCTTAGGCAAAAGTATATCAATGTGGCTGTGCAGCTTAAAGATTGAAATATCAAATTTAAAACCCAATTATGCGGTCATAGAATGTTTTATTTGATTAATTAATTGAGGCGTGCGGTTTTTGACATGTTATTCAGTTTTCATTTACTGATTGACAATAATTCCACCAACAAGCTACGCAATAAAGTGACCGCTTTATGATCGAGTTTGTTTGAAAAAAAAACCCACTGTAATACGACATACAGAAAGGACTCAGTAAGGTCACAGTAAGGACTCAGTTTCATGTCAACGATTTCATCAGAATTTAACCGCATTTAGCACGTCTTCAAAGTCGAATTTCAATCATTCATCCGACGATCACCCGAGGTCAGTGGAATCTAGGAAATGCGATGATGTAGGACAACGCGGGCAATACGCAATAACTTAATTTAAGAAATTTGTGCGCATCTGTAAGCATCTATAAATAATAATACGATATATTATTGAACTACTCTAGGGCAACATCGTTATGCAAGAATACGAGATTTTAGTCATCGATTACTTCTTCTAAGCACTTTCAATGTAAGAGTAATTATCATTACTGGAGAGACGTGATTTACACAATGATATTCACCGACGCAGACGCCAACAAGGATAAGAAAACTGTGGAAACATAAGTTACGCAGAAACTCATTGAGCAGTATCCATCCGGTCTTAAAAACTTCATGATTCGAGTCAACGATAGTTTTGCTGAAATTGGACGACTCGATTATCGGAGGAAAAATGGTTGATCAGTGTTGGGACAACAAATTCACGAATTATGGCTCACTTCATCTTTACATGCTGGTTTGGATCGAAAGACAACCAGACTTTTCGTTTAATCGGAAGTGCATTTTGAAACGGTAGACATTTAAACGTGCGGTAATAACGGGGCAATCGCAATGTAAAAAGTAATGTTGCGCAATGTTGCTAAGTACTGCTTAAGAATGAGACATCATAGAGATATCTTCCAGTTTGTGAGAAGCCGTTCGAAAGATTCGACACGAAGTCAGCAGGATTCAGAAAAGCTTTTAAAGATCTTCATGAAGATACCGCATGCGAGTGATAAGTTTCCGATCCGCCTGTGAATGCGTTTATCGACCAAATTCCACTGAAGCAATCTTTTTGTCTGTGTCTTCATGACAAAACGCTATACATAGCATTCATTTGATCTACATCCAGCGTATAACTTTTTAAAAATGTCGCTGATGGAGTTTACTATGCTGTTTGAACTTCCTTACACCAAGGTGATTGTTGACTAAGAAGCTAGAGATCATCTGATGATATTCAATATTCTCGTTTACGAACTCTTGTTAGAAGTACAAACATTAAAACTAGGTAAATTGATAGTATTTAACTAAGTGTTTTAAATATGAAAGCATTTGTTTTGGTTGAGTTCAGACTTCAGACTTAAACAGTTACGTTCAGACCAGTCAACAATTGCGTTTATTTCTTTATTAATTAGTTTTCAAAGTCATCAGAGAAAATAGAATATTTAGAATGACGGATGACATTGAGTAAATCATTATTATATACTTCAAAAACAGTATAGGACTCAGAACAACTGCCTTAGGTACACGAGAATTGACGGCGAGAATTGAACTCGTGACTGCGGCGTGGTAAGCCAGTATCTTAAACATCGCTATACGACCGGTGATTAGCTTGGTTACATTTTTAAGCCGTTTAAATTCTTGACGATCGTTTTGCAGCTTAGAGTGCTTCCAAATATATCAAGTATGATGTCTTACTGTGATAGCCAGATCAATGTCATCATTAAGTCAGAGTATTTCTTAGTTATAATTTCATATATTGGGACAGTTAATTTATACATTTAGAAATATTGTTTTTAAATAATTCAACAATATCGTTAGTTTTTGTTAAAATATACAGTTTGGTCCAATCATTGCCTGAATATTCATCAAATAATTTATCATTATCAATGGCTTTATAATTCCGGAAACTAAAGTAGATTCTGATCTGACCAATTCTAGATAGTTATAATCACACCACTTCTCCCTGCCTTATGATTCCCAGGGAATAGGGAATAATTTCCAAGACCATTTTTCCCGAATATATACTACCAGTGGCACTATCCTTTTAATTCCCGGAGAATGGTAATTGTAATTTTTCTAGCAACTTTGTTTCTTTTTCCTTCTTTTCTTTTTTAGAATACTCTGGGGTTTGGAAAAAAATATCGATTGAGCACAACAAGCGTTGCCGTTGTATCATCAAATTATATCGCCTATATCCTTAGTATCGTCGTCAATATACGGCAAAACTTTTCGTTTCAATTATGTATCAGTCAAAAATAATTAATTCATTTTAATTAGTAACTTTTAGTTAATTAACTAATTTTATTATTAATAATTTCGTTTTCGTTAGCACTATATGTATAAAAAGCAGCAACAACAAAAGCTGTTGATTTAAACATATAAATGATTTTGATGCGACATCGAGGCAAACATTATAACTCAATCATAAATATAACTACAAATTAAATAGTTATTCCCAAATTACCAGAATACACTTTTTAGGGTAAAATTAGTCTAACGAATTACTGCTACAAAAATTTAGAATGCACAATTCCCCAGGAATATATATATATATATATATATATATATATATATATATATATATATATATATATAAAATATATATATATATATATATATATATATATATATATATATATATATATATATTTAAATATATATATATATATATATATATATATATATATATATATATATATATATATATATATATATATATATATATAATATATATATATATATATATATTTAAATATATATATATATATATATATATATATATATATATATATATAAATATATATATATATATATATATATATATATATATATATATATATATATATATATATATATATATATATATATATAAATAATCATATTTATCCCCAAATTATACCAGTATAAAATACTAAAATTATCGTTTTACCATGTAAATGACGTCATATGATAATAACATTCCTTGCGGAACATATAGTGACACACCTCCTATCCGGAAACTAAACGTATCACACATAGGGTTAAATACATTTTATTATCATCATATATTATAAAAATTTTACTATAATATACAACTATGTACTACTAGTATTTACATTCCAGTTATTTTACTAGCATTTCCTCTTAAATATAAGTTGTTGTTGTTATTTTGTTTTTTTAACAATTCCCCAACCGATAAGAGATGAAAGACACAGAGTAATTTATCAGTATATATTGTTAGTACAACGTGAAGCTAAATAGTCATACAGCTGATGCCTGTGGTCAGCAACAAAAAAAAACTTTATAAATGTATGTCTGTAAGCATGTACATATGTATATTGAACTGAGTCAAGCTCAAGGTTAAAATCAAATCAAATTTCCTGGGTGACATCAATATGTGTATAATGAATATATATAATGTACAAGTATAAGAGATTTTTTTAAATGAAAAAATTTTCAATGAACTTGAAAACTAAGTATAAATCCTAAGAATTATGGGTCATTAAATGTCGAGAGTTCATTACGATCATGGAATAATTTCTAGATGCGATTTCAATTCAATATTCAAGACAGGTTGTGAAGCAACAGTATATTATGTATATATACACAATATTATGATTCATTTTGAAAACTATAATTTTACTACCGGTTTCAAAGACATATAGTTTTACAAAACCAAATAAGTTTTGAAACGAAATAATATAAGTATGTATGTAATCATAATGACGACGGTTTCATGGTTGCGTTCGTTCATTCATTGTGAATTTATTTTTATTTATTTTTTATTTTTTATTTTTCAGCCAATCATATTACTCGAAAATGACGTTTTATTCTGTAGTTTTTGTTTTCTGTGTTGCAATTCGTTTTTCTTTTATAAGTTGATTTAACTTTATAACAAAAATAAAAAAATTTAAAAAAAAAACATTTTAACGATTTTAATTGAAGGCACATGGTGAGAAAGAGGTGATGTAGTAATGTGATAATTAATAAAATCCAATGTAACAGAAATTAGATTAACAAATATTTGGAAAAAAAAAAATTCTGAAAAAATAAATAAATTTTCAATGTCGAACACATGTGGAAAATGTATATATGGGGCGATTATTGTAATGAAATTTAAAGATTTATGAAATGAACGAGTGAATTAGTGAACGTTTAGCGATGACTCAAATGAAAATGCAAAGTCGATAATCGTATGGTTAAGCTATGAGATTAGCCAACCTGTCAATAATTTATATTGACACACCCACTGATTTAACAACAATTTGTTTTTCTTACGTAATAGTGATTCGTGAATTTAATGCCGTCAAAAATCAGACAAAATTATGTGAAAATGTAGGTCGAAAATATAAACCGATAATGATAAATAATGTTGTACTTTGACTACGATACATTTTATGAGATACAACGTCAATCAATAAGTAATTTATTCGTCCATGGGGTCAGTCACATTATTTTAGATTTCCTAATTTAAATCTTTTTTATAAATACTTTGATTTTATCAAAAATAAATTTTAACCTTAAAGACACTTATTAAGTTCATTAATTTTTAAATATATCTGCCTATGTGGCATATAAGCAGTACATCGAGAAATATTAGAAATTCATCTTTGAGTTCTATTTATCTCTCTACATTTCTGCTTTTCGACAGCCGCCCAGTGTCTGCATCTTTTAAAGATTAAGTAATAAACTCTAAATAAACTTTTAAAGAAACCTAAATAGATTATCTCTTTACCAATGTTAGCATCTAGATTTACATTTTTTGGAGTAGAACATTTCACTGCGAAATTTCACTGCCTATTTTCTATAATATCTTCTTCGGATTGAGATATTTAAATATCATAAGGACCAATTGTTCGAAGTTCCAACTCCATTTCCTTTCAGAATCCTAAACTCTATGATATATTAAATAGTCGACTGTAATCATGTTTTGGTATCCAATAATTTGGGCATTATCATAGCTGTTACTTTCTGTAGCATACTTTTGAAAAATGCTATTATTTTTCTTAGCGAATATCGAAAAAACCTTCTTCTGGAGTTTCTTAAGGGTAAGGGTCACTTTGGGTTCTTAGATTGTTTTTACTGTTCATAAATAAGTTGATGATATTCAGAGTAGAGTATCGTTATTTGCAGATGATTTGAAAATATTTTAATCAATCAAATCAACCAATGATCGTTATCAAATTTGACAATGACAATATCAATTATGTATGTTATGGTTTAATTGAAAGAGTCCAAAAAAAGATTATGATATTCCTAAATTATAATTTTAGACATCAATAAAAAACCTATTCAATTCCATTATT
The DNA here is from genome assembly GCA_963556175.1 of Tipula confusa. NCBI lineage: Eukaryota > Metazoa > Arthropoda > Insecta > Diptera > Tipulidae > Tipula > Tipula confusa. The sequence goes on along the minus strand of OY744475.1, from coordinate 61,272,427 downwards.
AAGAAGTGGCTTTTGTTCTAATATAAGCTGAACAGACGGCACACGTTGTATTGAACAATCCCATTTTTCACAATTTTATTTTCCATTTTATCGACATAAACATGACTTTTTCTTATAACTACTTAAACCCTATTTATCTATTTCTATTTATCTCTCTTTCTATATATGAATAAATATCAAAGCCGTCTTTAATCTATTTTTAAGAAGCCTGCATGTTCCCGTCGTACGCAGATACCATATTAAAAATGTAACCTGTTGACTGTATTAATGCAACAAAAATCGATTTGAAATAAATTATTAATTTGGTTTTGAATGATTTAAAATAACCCACACTACTATAACGTCATATAAATTTGAGCATATTATAATACTCGTAGTGAAAGCGTATTATTTTATATTCTCTATATAAAAACAAACAGTTGAAATAAAACAAAAAATTACAAGTTCAGGTCCTTTTTATTTATTTCCTCTTTAGTTTACTGTTTTGTTTTAGACTACACTGTATTCACAATCGTATATAAACGACGACAAAATCGCATAAATGCATTCAATAGGTTACATTTTTCTCATTTCTTTACTGCTTATATATGAGTACATTTGGGCTTCCTGTAAGAGATTAAAGACGGCTTTGATATATATATATATATATATATATATATATATATATATATATATATATATATATATATCTTGCGCTGATGATATTTAAGAGGATGGTTATGCGCATGACACATGGCCTAAATACGACTATGACCGAAAATCACGAGATTAGGAACAACTAGATTTTTCATAGTATAGAATAGCTTATTAGCTTCTTATGATTGACACAACAATACACAAAAAAGAGCACAGGCTCGAGCCCAATGAAGCCGGATTGTTGATACGGTACAGTTCAGTGTGTGTCAGAGTGTGCTCTCTACACACAATTCGTCGAGGTGTTGAGCTACAAAAACGTAAAGCTAATTTATAATTGTATTTAAGAACACTTAAAATACTCGTATATTATTCCAATAGTTTTTCCATCATATGACTTCATATTATAACACATGCGAGTTCTTTAATCGTGAGAACTTCAAAGGTGGTAATCAAAATTTAATTGAAATTGAAAAGGTTAAATATACGTATTACACAATTAATAAGTAGGAAAATTAATTTATACTTAGAATGGGAAAAAACGAAAACAATAAGACATAAACGATTACAAAGTTTACGTTCAGTTGAAAGATTTCGCAAGAATTTCTAGAAATATTTAGATTAGTACTTTAATACTTTGATTTGGATTTTGTTAAATTGTGATAAAACGAATAAATGTGAGAATTGCATATTTTAGTTCTTTGAAATGAAAATATGTAAAAATATTTTCTTTAATTTCCTAGAACGAAATTCGACCTCGAGTTAAAAAATTAAACACGAAAACACTTCTTGTCTTGTCATAATAAATGTTATTAATGACAAATTTGTTATTGTGACATTGACAAATTTGGAAGAATTTACTAGAGAGGAAATACTTTGATCTATTTAATTGGACTATTAACATCACTTGTAAATTAGTCTTTAGCGGTTTTCTATAAACCTACATTTGTAGTAGGTTATCATTTTTCACTGATTTCGATTATTTTGATAGATTTACAGCCTTTTTACTAACACTTCTAACGTCAGTTCAATCAGGTTCTGGCATATGTGAATTGTCATATACGGTTCTCAGATTTCGGTGGTCTCAAAATCAATGAGCCTAAAACAATGGTCATGGGTTTTAGAGATTAAGACGCAAAGGATTTTAGTTTTGGTGACCACACATTTGAAGGAGTGACAAGTATTCGATTCCTCGGAGCTCGCTTGTCACTCATGATAACTGTGTGGGAGGGGATATTAAACCGCGTCTTATCACTGGTAAAGATCGCTGTTTTGGATAGGCAAAACTTAAATTGATTAAATAAATAGCCATATTCTGCCATATAGGCTATTAAAATAAAGACTATGTAAATCATAAAACGTGTTTAAATGGTTAGATGTAAACGCTTACGTGATCGTGCAATCGGACAAATTAAATCACTTTACACTTTTGTAAACTCAATCAAAGCTGGTACAACGCTCAGTTCTTGACAACCACGTTTGGCTACTTTGTGCAAACATTATCCAAAGTTGTTAAATGACCTGGAGTTGGGATTACAAGGGGTTGATGAATACAATTCCGTACAAGGAAAAATTGACGCTTTTGTTATGAAATGTAAGAATTACTAGAAGAAGCTATATTTTTTCGTAGACCGGTAAACTAACTTCAAATACAAATAACAATGATGACAATAATCAAAGTTTAAGTGCAAAAAACATTTTACGAAGACGTTCAAATTTCAAACTTCATCTATGTTTCAAAATTAAATATCGAGCCGTTTACGGAAGACTATGCAAGTAGTGGCCGTCGTTCCGTGATATTTTTATGAGTGCTGTTGATAGTAGCTCAAAACTGACATGGGTACATAAATTTCAACTTTTAAAATCAGTTTTACGTGGTGAAGCCGCAACGTTGTTATAAAGCATACTACCGCAACCGAAGAAAATTTGATACAAGTCGAAGTCAAGTTTATTCAAACATTCTTAGGCCAAAAATTGCATGTGCGCACCAATTGTGAAGAACTGAAAAAATGTGTGATCGATCTTATGATGTCATGTTCGTGCATTGGGACAGAAAATGAAAATAGAGATTTGTGGTTCATCCACATATTGCTAAGCAAAATTGATGACGATTCATCTCATTTGTCAAAGCAGTACATTTTATTAACACAACCATTGGAGTCAATAAAAACTTTTTTATCAAAAAAGGACAAGACTAACTCGAGTACTATTGAGTTCCGGCTCCCAATGAACATTCATAATTAAATCTTTAGTACATAACGTACGCCTATTAAGAAGGAAATCAACTGTATAATAACGGTTCAGAATGAACACAATGCGAGCGATAGTCGCGGAAAGACTCTCAAAACGGTTACAACAAATATATCTGACCGATTGACTAAAACAGATTAGGCCGATCCACACTTTCATCAACCCCGGGCGATTGATATTTTTATTGGAATCGATTATTTTTTTGAGAAGTGATGCTGTCTTAAAATGTCATAGTGGAATAGTTCAAACTTCATCCAATATCAATATCGAGGAATTCTATACTTCTTTCACAAAGAAAAATTATGAAGGTCGATATACAGTTTGTACAGTTTGTACCTCGTACGAGACTTCGAAACGCATATCTAAGTGCGAAAGCAAGACTACTATCGATGGAACATACATATTTTAATAACATTAAGTATTTACAACAATATAGGGATTTTATACAAGATTACATTCAAACGGGACATATGAGATTAGTGTAACCATTTGACATACTTTACGATGATGATCAGTAACTTTATTTACATCATGGTGTGTTTAAGTTACAGGTCTGTCCTAAATTACAAAAGGATTTATTCAATATTTTGTTAGAATTCTGGCGACATCAAATAGCGATAGAGACGGATATCAAAAAGACGTACCGTCAGATATTAGTATATCCATATGACAGGTTATTTCAGTTAATACTGTGGTCCAATACACTTAATGAAGAAATACAAGTGTACCAACTACAAACCGTAATTTACAGTCTTGCATATGTTTTCTGTATCTAGCAATTATAACTTTACAAAATATTGCTTTTGGCTACAGTATTATTTATTCGGAGGCAGCAAAAGCAAAAGCTGAGCTGAATTTTGGTACCTTATTTAACCAACGCGAACCTCGTTTTGTAAACTTGAGTTCTATTCTATTTTGAAATCTTCCACATCGTTCCGATTTTCGAAATAGTACTCCCGGTATAATCTGGGGAAAAACACAGTATTGTCAAAATATAAGAATGTCACATATTCAATTATTACTATCCGCCTCTAGATAAACCGATTATTGACCTCACAAAAGGAATTGAACAACGTTGGAGTTTACTCTCGTATATATGAGACAGTTGGTAGGCAATTGTTCGATTTCAATGCTATATTGAAATAAACTTATACACTTTCTCTTAAATCGTCGATAAGTTCTTTTCAGCAATTAAAAAACTTGGTGTTTGGTGATTCTCCATAATTATTTCCAGTTGGAGTGAACTATACTGTATTTTGTAATACAGAACATAAAATACTTGAGATCCGAGACTTTTGCATGATCGAGAAAGCGTAAAACCTTTAAATTCCAATGTATGTACAATTAAATTATATTACCACGGGTTGTTTAAGCCAAAACGTTTAGAACTAAGTACTATACTATAGTACTTCTAAAAACATTTGCTATTAAGTTAGGTAAACAAAAATTATTCCACAGATGTAAAAATTATTCCACAACCATATTCTTCTTCAAGATTAATTTAATCGAATTACATCATAGTCGAAAAATATACTCGTGTATACACTTCCGTTCCTAATGGAATTTAATTCGATTAAGTCAGAATATAACTATCATACCAAATTAGAATGTCGATCGATTATATAGTTTCAATTAGTTTTATATTTCGATGAGTTCATAATTATACGGCCTTGATTAAATTGTGATTCAGCCAATTATTTAAAAAATACAATTGATCGCAATATATCCGTGCGATATCAATTAAAATTGATCTGGATTTTGAGATTTGATAAAATCTTATTCGAGATCGATAAGATATGGTAAAAATAAGTTTTAAAACATTGAGTTCATATTATATACCTTCACTTATAAGACAATCTCATATACTTTCCCGTTTAAATTATTTTCAATACTTAATTCAAGTTCATCTTTAACTATACAGTATATGTATATGATGAGAAATTATTCAAATTCACGTAGGAGTGTATTGTACATACTTCAACGAGAATGGCGAATTTAAATTTTAAAATGTCACCCTGAAACATCAAAACTATACGCGTAAATTATAAATTTAAAAAAAAAACAACAACAACACAAATGGTAAAGAAATCATTGAGCTACTCGTAGAATCGTGACTACAAATGTCGAGAACTGTAACAGCACATAGTTAAAAGAAAACGATTTTTTAAGGTTACAAGACATTTTACTTTTCTAATGTTTAAACAAATTTTGATTTAAATGTCACTACGTGGATCCGAGATCTGTCAATTGTCAAATTAAATTGTTTTTTTTTTCGAATTAAATTGTTTTTTTTTTTCTATGAAATTTCTGCTAAGTAACACCCTTAATGAGAAACTCTTTATTTTACCAATTTAAACATGTTGAAATGACCAAATTTGCACAAACACGTCATCACAAGCTTATTGTTAGTACAAGGGTTAAGAGCACTATTCACAGCATTAAAGAAAGTTTGAGGAAGTCAAAAAAAACGAAAGTTCAAATACGCTATTAAAATAAGGTTATTGAGGTCATAACATTATTTCATTTTGTAAACACACAATTGCGTCATTTCTTAATTTGATGTTTTACACCATTAGAGTGGGTGCTTAAGGACGTATGACCATTAAACACAAAAAAATATTGTCCAAACACACAACAAAATGATTAAAAAAAAAAAAAATATCATGCGATCTTATTTTAAAAAATTCGTAACATTTCTTGTATTCATATTTTTTGCGACATACATACACATATTGGCCTTAAGAAATCACGTTCAACAAAAAAAAAAACGAAAAACGTAAATACGTAAAATTTTGAATATTTTTTTGTATTTTTATAACTTTTTGAATGAAAAAATTTTGTAAATTTTATAAATTGTTCGTAGATTTATTTATAATTTGTTTTATTTATATTTATTGTTTTTTTATTAATAATTTAACGTCCCCCAGATAAAGATACTGTCCTTTAAAAAAAAAGATACGTGCGAAAACATGTTAAGTACATGTCAAAATATATTTTTTTAACGGAATTTCCGTTAGATTTGTATCGCACAAAAAGGATAGATTTATTATAAAAACAATTCAGTCATATAAGGTGACCATAGCTTATAAGGTCATACATATTTAAAAGGATATAGATAAAGATTTCAAAGTTCTGTTAAATACCACTAGATTAAATAGGATAATGAATATCTTGTAATAATTAATAATTGACAATAAAAGGAAAATAAAATAAAGTAATATTGTTTGTTGATAATCTATAGTGAATACAAATTAGATCACGTCAGATTAGGTCACCAAATGTCATATTGGTGTACATATTTTTTTATGTACTTTAATCAATATTTAGGAGAAAGTATCCTTTGAAAGTGACGTTAAACTTTTGGAAAATTTTTGCCAGTCACAAAGTGGGTTATTTTCAAATCGGCAACTATGTTAACAATTAATACGGTCGTATTTCAAGATTGAGTAGTCCTTTACGTTGTCTTTGAGCCCGATCCAACTTCTATTGTTTGGTGGGATTTTTGAAAATCAGCCGAAGTAGTCATTTAAACAATAATAGTATAATCGGTCAGTTAAACTCGGAGGAATTCGAGAGGAAATTCTATGATTTACTTCTCACTTGGGTGGAATGTTTTGTATTAAAAATACAAAAATGTACTTGGATTTATATCTCAACCGTATAATAATTACAAAAATTTACTAACTTTAAAGTTTTACACTGAAATGCTAGTTATCTTTCGATCGATTGTGCTAGGTTTTCGATTGGCTGAGCGCTGTTGCTATATTGCGATATTTAGTAAATAATCTGTTGTGGTTAAATTATTAAAATTTAAAAGTTGTTAATGTCTTTAAAAAACCACATCGATTACATACTTCGAAATTAAAAATTAGTGAGCCAGGAAATAAGCAAATGTGGTTTAAGATTCGTTTTCCCCTTAAAAAAATCCATCTATATTTCATTGTAAATCTAACAAAAATCGAGAATTGTATATTATTGAATAGTAATATTATTGAGAAAGCACTCGAAAAAAACAGGTATGCTCCATAGAATTCTCTGATGTCACATAAGCCTTTGATGAAGTGTGGCTGATAAAATGTGGTTTAATCTATAAGCTCAAGACTTTAATTCCAAAGCTATAAGGAATATACCTACCAGCAGTAGGGAATAATATTGATAATTCTACATTCAAGCTACAAGCAAGTATAGACAAAGTTCATCACTAGGCTATAATTAGCTAGCCCAAATAAAGAAGACAATAATAGGCAGGCACGTGAGGACCTCAAATGCATGAAAAAATATCCCAGAAAATGTATTTATCAAACTCGCTCTGGTTATAACAGCTATGCTCAATACAGATTACAGACGCCGTAAACTAGATGATGGAGTCTTAACAGTTTGTATTAAGCCATAAGGCTGTCTACATACTGCTGTTCATCTTATACAAAACACAAAACACGCGAATTAAAGTGCATCAAAATCTGTATTCATTTGATGCCTTAGGCGGTTTTTACACGTTACATCCATATAATGCCGAATACTAATACCTGAGAGTGCCGCTGATTAATGTAAAAGATCTCACTTCATTTATAAATTTAAGAATAATCGATGGCGTAAGATGTCAGAGGCTTGCCGGAAACTCACTAACAGTAGAAAATCACTAACATTTTGAAAATCACCAATCAACCCTAACGACTTGTGTTAAAAATTCAGAGAAATCTTGAAAAACATTTTGCCGTTAACAACGATAATACCATTTCATGTTCAGGTAACATTTTCAATGCAGCTCTGATAGAAATCGAAGACATATTATGTTTATGACCATCAACAACAAAATGCTCATTCTATATTTGGCATGGTTGCACCACAACGTGAACATATGACCTTTATGATTGAAATTTATTAGGAGAACCACAATTCAATGCTGATGACTTGTGTGCATTTATAGAAACAAATAAACAAATGTTAGTTGCATGAAAAATTGACCAACGAACAAATGCGAAGGCAAATAGTAAAGTCGGTCTGTTTTTCTTGATGCACATAGGAAAAACGTTCGTCATCAGTCAGCTATTAGCTCAAATTCGGGATTGCTTTGGCCATTTGTTGCTTCAATTGTCATTAAATATTTAATTTGCCGAAGCTGCAAATTAAATATGTCTGCGATAAATGCACCTAGCAGTTGACTTCCAACAGGCTCTAACAATTATACCAAAAAACAACATTTAGCTGATGAACCCAACGCTTGCTTCAAAGAACCGCATCTTTGGAAACATATACAAAAACTTACATTAAAGACAAATATGCGCGTATTTCTGCTGCACAATGTATCAAACATATCTTTAAATACAATTATTGCGGACACAAAAGAATTCAAAAAGTATTGTCAGAAATTGCCACCAATTAAAAAAACACACCAATGACCTTTCGAACTTGCAGGAAAAAACATTAACGCCAACGACTTTCAAAAAACTGATGACAAACATCATTGGTGGATATTTTGAAAGGCAAACCAAAAGAAGGAGATATGCTAACTATATGCCATGTACTCATACCATTATTTTTCACCTATATGCTATTTGGCTCCAAACGACTGCAGTTGACCCGTGGGGTCAAGCAATTGACTCTTGGCACAATGTCAATTACTTCAAGTGTTTGGATTAGATCTGGAAAACCCATTATTTTACATGGTCAAAAGTGGGACCGCCAAAAACTGTATTGGTTTTTGCAACAAATGCCAAACTAAACGTCACATTTTTATAGTAAAAACAACAATACAGAAAAAAATCATGGCGCATGGTAAGCAATTTTCTTTTTGAATATTCAACTATCCGAAAAAATTTTTGTAACTAATTATTTATCACAAAGTATTATAGAAAGTGGCCATTACTTTTGTGTATTGTTTCTTTTTCAATCTAATTGGATAATTTTTTATTGCGAGTAGCTCTAAGTTGCTACAAAAATTATGTAGGAGAACATTTTTTGTAAAAAAACATTTTCTGTAAAACATGGAGGAAAAATTATATTTGTATATCATGATTTTCATGTGAAAGACAAGAACAGATATATAAACAAACAAAAAAATTTTGACAAATCTACAATATGTGTAGGTTTTTTTTTGAGCAAATGTTGCTTAGAAATGAAAATGTTACTATAAAATATATTCAATGCGACTATATTTTTGATGTTATGAACAACAACAAAATCTAAAACAAACGTCAAATTTTTATAGCAAAAACAATAATATAGAAAATAACCATGGCAAATGGTAAGCAATTTTATTTTTGGATATTTAACTATTCGTAAAAAAAACTATGGCGACTAATTATTTATGAAAAAACTTATAGCAAGTGGCCATTTATATACTTCTGTGTATTTTTTCTCTTTCTATCTAAATGGGTGTAGGAGAATTACGTATTAACAGCCAGTATTGAATAAATATAAAATATTTATAAAAAATAAATAATAAAAAATACCATACCCAATAAAAACTTTCGATTCATAAATTTGACGATCCTTTGTTCCAACATTGAGCGTATTCGGTCGCATCATTTTATCGTTATTTAATCCTTTTAGCGTTATTTGATTTGTGTCAAGTGTTTTACTTGTAGCATTAAAAGTATCCCATATTGATTGGATTGATGCGGATGCTGATATACTGCAATTTTTTATCAAATTTGATTTGACTTTCATAATATATTCGATTTGTTTTATGTTTTTTATTTAATTTATGTATTTTTTTTTTTTTTTTTATTTATGAAAGAAGTTAAATTTCATTTTTTTTTGAATATTTATTAATATTATTGACAAAACAATCTAATTTATTCAAAAATGTAAAAAACAGATTTAAAAAAAAAATTAACAAACTATTAAATAAAATTAAAATTTAACTTCAAATTAGTAATGTAGCTATTATGTTTATAAGTACATTTATTATTTTCTTTAATTATTTATGATTATTTGATAAATTTTCATTCATTCATAAAAATATATACGAATATGTCATGCGGTGTCACCTAATAGAAATCATAACAATAATGATTTTTGCATATAGTAAAACTAACGGAATTTTATATTTCATCTGTCACTATTTTATATTTTTTTTAACTGAACTTCTTTTTTTTTTGTATTTTTGTGGTTTTAAAAATAACAATTTTTGCTTTTTATATATTAAACAACGAAATAAAAATCAAATAAAAAAAAATTATAATAAATTTAAATTCACACTAAAAAACACATTTATTTTATATATATATATATATATATATTTTTTTTTTATTATAAATTTAGAAATGCCTCATAAAAAATATAAAAAAAAATTTAAAAAACTTAAGGCTATTTTTATAAATCGAACAAAAAAAAATTATCACACGTGAAATTAGACAAACAAAAATAAATAAATACGTGATATATATAATAAATATTAAGTGGTATGGTTTATATATAAATCAGATAATATTATATTCGTATATAGAAATTTATTTTAAAATATTAATTATAGGACACACAATATTATTTTTATAAAAACAAAACGAAAAAATCCGTTACACACTGTTCAACGGTACATCGTAAACTAAAAATAAAATGTTTAAAAAATTATAAGTAAACAAAAAAAAAACTTAACCAAACAAACACAACTATCCCAGCTTCACCACATACTAGTATAAGCCCGCGAATTTACAGACACTATCGCATTCTTTGTTCGCGTGTGTATTAGTTTTTTTTTTTTTTTTTTTTTTTGATTCAAGAAACTAGTTAAAAGTTTATTTATTCTATAAAAACGCGATTGTGAAAAAAATGCGCGTCTCAATTGCGCGATATCATTTTTATATAATAATATTTAGTACACATACTCCAAAAGAGAGCTAATATAAGAGAGCTTTTAACATTAGATTAGATGTGTCAAAATATTAATAACATTAGGATTCACTTAATGTAAACAAAAGATTAAAGTATATTATGTAACTCTGGCATGAGTCATTCTAATTAAGTGTATTAGTGTATATTTGGACTACTTTAGTTTTTTTTTTCATTTGATTTTGTTGATTGGTTAGGTATTTCGTGGTTAAGTAAAATTTCAAGTAATAACTATAATTGAAGCGGTCTAAGCCATTGAACAGTTTAAAATACAGTAGAGTATCATAAAATCCAACCTTGATTCATCAATTAATGGAACAACAGCAATTTGCATTCAGATAAAATTCGAAACTTTCTAAAACATAGGCTATATATACTGTCAAAAATATGATTTTTTCAAATAGATCGAGATTTTTTTAAGTCAGTTCAGCAATCAAGAAAGGTTAAAATTGAAGCTTAGTACATAACTAATGAAGCACAAGCTATTTGGATTCAGATAAAAATTTCTACTTTCACATTTTTTCTGAAATATTTAAGGAAATAGGCTGCCAAAAATTTGAAAAAATCGAGAATTTGTTAAGCCGTTTCGACTGTCAAAAATGGTTTAAGCTACACTTGAGACTCATGAAATCTAACCTTAATCCATAACTATAAGGAGATAAAATTCGAAACTACAATATTTTTTTTGACGCATACAAGTCTATAGATTGTCAAAAATTTGATTTCACCGAAAAACATTTTAAGCCATTTTTGCCATCAAGAATAGTGCAAACTACACTTGAGAACCATGAATTCAAACTTAAACCCATAATTAATATAGAAACAACCGTTTGAATTTAGAAAAATTTGAAACTTTTACATTTTTTTTGAAATATACAAAGCAAGCTGTCAAAAATTTGAAGAATTATACCATTCAGTATCATGAAAACCACACGTCATCCATAACTAATGGACCAATAGCCATTTGGATTGAGATGAAGTTCGAAGGTATGACGACATTTTTTTCTGAAATATTCAAGGCTATAGAGTATAGACTGTAAACTATTTGATATCTTCCATAAAATCGAAAATTTTATTAAACCACTTCGGCCATCAAGAGTGGTTTAAACTACACTTTAGAAACAAGGAATTCAACCGTAATCCTTAACTAAAGGAGCAGCCATTTGGATTCAGATAAAATTCAGAACTAATACGAAATAATTTTTTTTGAAATAAACAAGGCTATTTACTGTCAACTATTTAATTTAATTTGACAGATTGTTTGACAATCTTTTGTTTTCACGCGCTCACTGATGTTATAATAATAATTGGTTTTTCCAGACCATTTTTATTATTTGAAACCAGTGTGATCACAGTGATTCAATTTTCTCAGAAAATTTTTAAATTTTGTTTTTTTCGTACACCTGACCGTGATAATTCCGGTGTCTTCATTTTTATCAAATAAATGTCAAAAATTGTATTCAGAAATATTTATCATCGGTTTCGGACACAGGCATAATTTCAAAAGTATTGAAGAATGGTCCGAGTTTAGTTCTCGACTTTCGTTTACTTGTATATAGTTCATATAGATATATTTTTAATTATAAAGAAATCAATTAAGTCTGGTATTTTATTCCGATCTGTAGGCCAGTAGGTTAGTTTTACAGTTGAGAAGGTTTCACACCACATTTTCTGACAGCTATAAGGGGTTATTTACTTTTTGTTGTTGTTAGCCTAGAATCCCAATGGGCATTTTTGCATTAAAATCCCCTCCAATTATGTAACTGTTTCCCACTTTACTGACAAATTAGAGATAATCTTTTTCTTTTAATGCGTGTTTCGGAGGGCAGTAAATCCTAACAACAATAATAAATTTATTTTTCGCTTTTACATTGACAGCAGTTGCTTGCATTTCAACTACTTTATATTTTGGCTCTTCATAATGGCGGATGTTATTCCTAATTATAATAACACTACCTCCTTTAGCAGTGTTTTCAGGGTGATTTGTGTACTACGTTTAAACATTCGACTAGCTAATATGATAATCATTTGTGTTCATGCGCCCACTGATGTAAGCCAACCCGCAAACATAAAGACTCATTTTACAACAATTTGGCTGATCTGATGAGATCCATACTGGTGCATGACGTTAGATGGCAGTTTTCGGAGAAGTCAGAAATCACAGGAAAACGAAAATTACGTTTCAACTGTGTAAGTTTGATAAATGAAAATAGCAAAGTACCAGAATTTTGTTAGCAGTAGAATTATGGAAATTAACCACTGTTTTGATGATGTGAACACTCTATGGGAGGTAATGAAAACTTCGGTGCTGCAGAGACGACTCTAAGTTTGATAAAAATTAAACCCACAAATGATTGCTTTGATGAAGAATGTCATCTTGCTGTCGAGCAACAAAATATAGCCTATAAAGAAGCGCGAATACGATTTACATTCGCACGGAAGAACAAAGCGGTCCAGCAATAACCCCAGTCCCACATGAAAACCACTTTGTTAACGTAAATGCAGTGCTCAACACTTGGAAGGAGCATTTTTCTTATATACTCAATGATCAACCAGTGGCAAATTCAATATTTGAAAGTTGTCAAATACAGATTGCAGGGCTGTGCATAAGAACCCATCATACGAGTGATTCATACTGACCATGCAGAGACTAAAAAGAAATCATTCTCCCGGGGTTGATTACTTTAATTCCGAGCTCTTGATATTCAGAGGTGATACTTTATGGATCTTCGTCTTTTCGGCATTATTCGATGAATATGGCAAAGCGAAGTTATGTCTGATGATCGGATACGGGTCGCGTTATACGCTTATCCTTGAAAAAAGAGATCGTTAAAAAAATCACTCTCGCGGAGGGAATTGTAAGTGATTATCAAGGAGGATTTCGTCCGAATCGGTCCAATGGAGCCAAACTGTTGATCAGTATGTACCAGAAATAGCCTGTAAAATCTACATGGGTAGATGGGTGTCTCAATAACCTGTTCAGATTTAACATATCGGTTGTTTTGGCTCTGGCAACACTAATGTCATGCTTTCTTTGACAGAAACTCAGTATATTATTTCTAGTTGACGAAATGAGTCACTTAACGCTTTAACAAAAATGGGAAATGTTGGAATTTACTTCCACAACAAAAACAAGTGGTTCGAAATCGCAAGAAAATGTGTTACAAAATTTGGTCAAAACACGGGACTTACACCCAACGGTATCTAGAAGTTTGTGCATAAAGTGCGTGATACGGGCTACCTAGTCGTGTTCATTTAGACGAGAATATCACCGCGGTTGCCGAAAATGTGCGCCAACGGCCAAGAAGAACGGAATCAACTACCGCCACATGTTAACATCTTTTTTCTGGTCATATCTTGAAGATATTGGTTCAAGCAAGACAATAGTGAATCTGCGTCAAAAATTCGATGGCCGCATTATCAGTCGAAATGGTGACGTGAATTAGCCGGCAAGGAGCTGTGATTTGACACCTTTGGATTTTTATTTGTGGTGTGCCGTGAAGGACAAGTGTTATACGGACAATTCACAAAACTTGAGAATTTGAAAGCCAATATTGAAGCAACCATTGCCGAAATACCGCATACAATCCAAAATGTGCTTAGAAATTGGACCGACCGAATGGAGTACGCCAAGGCCAGCCGCGGCCCCCATTTGAATGAAATCATTTTCCATAAATATATTTAACCAGAAGGATTGTACTTTCAAACAAAAAAATAAATTTGGAAATATATTAAGCTGTTTTTGTTTTATTCAATTTGTAAATCTGAACTTCTTACTGGGGCACCATTTATATTTGCACAAAACTGTCAGCAGTTAAAGCGATGCGAGTTTTAAAGCGAGAATAAAAGTCTTGAAAGAGATTTTCAAAGTAAGCCTCGATCTTTCCTTTAGACGTCGAAAAGAATATCAAGTTGAAACATATATCGAAAAAGCCTTGATTCAGTTCTTTGTTTCTGACAAATCCGTTGTCATCCACTGTTAAATGGACTCCATCGTCACGGATTTTTCAATTACTATAAAATATTTATAAACTCTTTTAATTCAATGCTTTCTCCGATAAATATAGTTTGACGTGCGACCTCCCTCGCATCTTACAGTTAACTTTTATTCAATGTAAAACTAACAGCTCTTGTAAAAATGTCCTATACAAATAAAAATTAGAACTAAACCCATATAAATATAATTTGTTCCATCATCATACCCAAAATGGCAATACAATCTCTAATTGGCCATATAAATTTTACTGTTAAAATTTAACATATAAATATTTATGTTTTGAAGGTGATTTCATTTAAAACAATTTGTGAAGGTTGGTCAAGGTGAAATAATATACATAGTTTTAATTTTCAAACGTAATTTAATTAATGCTTTAATTAAGTTCGCACTATGAAATGTGAAACGGTGGCCTTAAATAGTGTAGGTATCATAATCTATATATTCTATTGTACGTTCTAAGATGATTTCATTCTCTATTTGAACATAATTTTTTATTTTTTTTTAAATACTTTTTTTACTACATGAATAATTAATAAACACACCGTTGTTGAATGAACATTTTAGATGGTTCTTAATATAATGACCCAACCGTTAAATATTAATAATTTATCTTCCGCATTCAACAAAGATGACAACTATAATATATATACGTATCTCATTTAATTGAAGTAATAATAAAAGACGAAGGAGAAAATGAATTATGTTCTTTATCTATCTATCTATCTATCTATCTATCCATACGATAATTTTACAAAAGGTGACTTAATTCTTCGCCGTTCATTCAACAAAAAAAAATTACTAACTACTCGGCACACAACTGAAAATAAAATAACCGGATGCAGCAGACAGTGTCTTATTCTTAAAATATGATGTTATCATCATATAATAATTATATGGTCGTCATTTCTTAAGTGATTGACCTAATCTTTATATATAGATTGAAATGATTTAAAACTTACCGAATAAAAGTAAAATTCATTGTAACATTTTCGTAACTTTTGAATCTGAAATTGGACAAAAAAAATAATAAATGTCAAACAGAGAAGTAACACGAGTTATGACTGCGCGCGCTTTATTGTTAAACGCATAAGTTAAATTTAAATATTATGATTAATTGGAACATTTTTGATTTATTTTTATTGTTAAAAACTTAAAAAAGAAATATATTTCTTTTTATTATACACAATAATTGAAAGGAAGATGAATAATAGCTTAGTTAATTTCGTATTTTAAATTAATATTTCTATTATATATATATATATATATATATATATATATATATATATATATATATATATATATATATATATATATATATATATATATATATATATGACATGAATCATATTTATAATAGATTTAATTGAGAACAAAAAATTGTACAAGAGCTTATTCTAACAACTGCGGAATATAGCGTCTTTGTCCACTTATATACTTTGCAGAACTCAATATTGGTGCCATTAATGAAATTTTAGCTCGGGTGGCAACTTTGTGTACGTTCACATTGAGAACTGTGAGCAAATGGTACAGGTCTAAAATAGTATAGAATATTCTCAGAAACCTTGGCAAACTTTCCATAAACTTTCCAAATTGATTGAATCATAGGCTTGCTAGAATTCTAGGCAGACCTGATTTACGTCAACAGATATATACAGAAAGACTAAGAATCATCTTAAAACTTGAACTGTGTCCAATGGTTTAATTTTGATGTTTGTTTTCTTAGCACATCCCCAGAGTTGTGTGCCTTAGATCCATAACGGTTTCAGAATGTGTTATATACCAGAGCCTTATTAAGGATCGAGAGCTCGGTGTGTCTCCATATTTAATTCTTCTCTCTTTTTTGTATATGTTCACGCCACCTTAGTTTGGCATCCAACTTCATACCCAAATATTTAGTCGTATTTGTATACGGTACTTTTTGGGAATTGATCAATATTGGTATGTGCTCAATTCTCAGATTAGTACAGTTCACACATGTTGATTTGGTTTTATTCAGTTTAATACGCCATTTTTTCGTCCAATTGCATATTTTGTTTGTCACTCCTCTGTAGTTTGTTGGTAGGGTCAGTTATGTTTTTGGCTGGCGCTAATATTGCAATGTCATTAGCAAATATCACTATTGTTGCATCAGTATTGGGCATACCAATAATTTACATAAGACCTTGATGCCATCCATACTTTATCAATCGATTGAACCACATCTAGGATCCGTGGTATTAAGTTCGTTCGGGCTAACCGCCTACAACGATTACCAATTGTAAGGTCTGAAAGGTCTTGAAAGATCTTAGTAAAGAGCCAACTTTGGCCTTTAATGCTGTTGAGTTTTTTAGTTTGTTTGGATTCAAGTGATCTTTCGTTTTTATTCGTAATTATATGAACTTGTTCTATAGTAGAGTGTTATTCCCTGAAGCCGAATTAATGTGAAGGAATAAGGTTTCCTATTCTATTCTTAGTTTCAATCTTTTAGAAGTAACATTTCGAATAATTTTGATAACGTTGGAAGCATAGAAATAGGCATATATGGAAATGTTTCATTCTGTGGTTTGTTTGGTTTTAGAATCATTATTACTTCTGCAACCTTACATTGCTTTGGTAAGTATCTTAATCGGATTGCTGCATTCATTATGTGCAATAATTTGTTCCACCCTTTTTCTGGTATGCTTTAATTACTTTAGGTTGTTCTTGAGTTGTTAAGGTTATTCCTAATTTATAGCTCTTATTAGTCTGTAGATTTTCTTTGATGTAGTTGAAACAAGTCTGATGTTTGTTTCGGATTTTTAGCCCAGATACCGTTGTTTTTAATTGAAGGGACCTATACGTTAGGTTTTTTCAGGGACGTTAATTGCTTTTTATAAAGAATAGTCAGAGTCTTTTGTCCTGTCAGATTGTTTAGGTATCTATTGACTGCTTGGTTTTAAATCTCCTTTATTAAAGCTTTTAATCATTGTTAAAGTGTTTTCGGTTGGTGTTTGATTTCTTTGCCAGACTAGGAGTGTGTCACTGATTCTCAGTGACTAAGAGTTTGTCTAGTTCATCTTCTAATTACTCTGGACATAATAGGTGCATTCGATTGAACAAAATTTACTGAATATTGACATCAAATTCACAACAGTATATGGAGTATATTCAGTATATTTAGAATATTCAGTAAATTCAGTACAATCGAATGCACCAAATATAAATACACATAGCACTAACATGGTATGTTAGACCACGTGATAGATGTCGCTACTGGTATCGTTTTAAAATAATCAAAATATTTGTATATGTATAATCGCCTAAATGTCATATATTTATTCTAAATTTTGACGATATTCTATCGACCTGACATCTAGAACATCAATGGATAAACTATTTTTGTCTTATGATGGTAGTACTATATGTATTTATACTACGCTCTGGATTACGTATTGAGACTTAAAGATTAATTTTATCCTGGATAAGAGTTTGAGAGAGATTCCAATTAGTTTTGTTAACTTGCGTTTAACCTCTTTTCATAGTATTATTTGGCTAAGCGACATTATAACTGGCGAATGAACAGATGAAAGATTCGAGTCGTTTTCTACAAGGATATAGTTCCGTGATATGCCTCTTGTTACAAAGAAGTCTATAAGATCTGCAATCTTATTGATATTCGTAGGCCAGTAGGTTAGCTTACCCCTGAGTGGAATTCGCATTTAAGCGTTTAACTGGCTGCAAATAGCTCTTTTCCTTTAGTCGTTGTTAACTGTGATCCCAATAGATATTTTTTGGTGTTAAAGCCGCCTTAATTTTAAAAATCCCTTCCAAGAGTTTTGAGCAACGCCTAGGTAGTCAGTATATTCTTGTGATGCTATAACTTTTTGTTTTACTCAGATGCACTTTAATTGTTGAGTCAATCGCTTATTAGAGCTTCTAGATTAATCAAAATATCTTGTAAGACTTGGCTACTACATTGTACGAAGCAAAATAAAAACAACCCTCATAAGAAGGCAGATCTAAAAATAAACCATATCCGGCATTTACTGCAACTAGCCAAACCATATGTAAATGAGAAACGGTGTAGTCCGCAGATTTGTGATTAGCCACATGGGTTAATTTCATACAAATGGTCAAGGTGTGAGATCATATCGGTCGACTACTAAATTCGTAGGCAGCCATCAATTGGTCAGTGCAAAGCAACGAAAAGCAGTTTTCAAGTCAGAGACTTAAACGAAGTATTGGGGAAACCAAGTACCATCCTGACGATGTTAACACTCTATAGGAGGTATTGAACAATTCGGTTGTCAGTACTACCCAGATTTTAACATGTTATGGTAAAATGCAACCCCAAAAATTATTGGCTAAGGACTGCCAAAAACAGGGATTTTGAAAATAATCAAAAACTAAAATGGTCATCCAAACTGGGCCGTGCTAGGCCTCTCGAATTTGCGATGAACTCGGGCGTTCAAATTCTAGGAGCGGCCGGATTTAAATTATACGGTAAATAATTTATAACTAATAAATACAAACGTAACTACATATAAATATTTTTCAATGGATACGACAATAATTAATTCATTAAAAGACAGGTTTGATTTATTAAACTCGCCAGCTTTATGAGTAATTTACGAAACATAGTATAGTTGCTCTTAGAATACTATTTACATTGCCACTGAGTGTAGCCACCGTGGAAAGATATACTTTTTAAAATTTAAATTAATTAAAAAATAATTACGGAATACAATGGGCCAACACAGATTGGAAACTTGAAATTGGTTTCTATTGAATAGCTGAATCTTGAGATATTTTGCAAGATGTTTTTATTTTTATTTGTTTTTATTTTTTTAGGTGAAGAAGGGGTAATTTTTTATAATTTTTCGCATGAGGGCGGCCGATGCTTTACGCGATTTCTGTCTAACAAATTGGATTATCGTGAGCTGAATTCAGGCTATGAACTCTGAATGCCTGTTTAAAAACTATTTGGCGTGTGTTGAAAATAATTATCATGTTCCATTTAACATCAGCGAAAATTTCTAGTTATCAATCGGCACCAGAAACGAGACGTTTCTGTCGTTGCCGACAGCAAGGTCTGCGCCTGCAAAATGGCGGCTCTCCTTTCAGAGATCGCTTCTTCATCCATTTAGGGTCGGCTCACAGAACGTGACCGAGCCAGGGTTCCCGCTGTCCTTTTATTTCATGAACGATATCATGAACGATGGCGTAGGATTTACGCCATCACTCGGTAACTGTCGTCATCTTCGTATTTGGGGCCATACTGGACAACGGGTCTGATCAACTCTTTGCACAACTTCGGCTTATCGGCATTTGCAAGGTATTTTGACTTTAGCAGTGGACGTGAGGCAGAGCATGGTTGCCGGTGACAAGAGGCGCTTTTATATCCCCTCCTACAAAATTATCATGAGTGACACGGAACCCAAGGTATCAGAAAATTGTCACTCTTTCAAATGTTAGATAGTAATTTGTATACTGTGAAAAGAAGAGTTATGCTGCGATAGTTTTCGCATTTTGAGCGATCTCTTTTTTTAAGGATAGAGAATAACGCGGCTACTTTTTATTCATCAGGCATAACTTCGTTTTGCCGTACTAATCGAATAAGGTGGTAAAGATAGTTCCACAAAGTGTTCCCTCCGAATATCAACAGCTCGGAACTAATGCAATCAACCCCAGGGGAACGATTTCTTTTTAGTCTCTGCATGGCAAGTTTGAATTCCTCGTAGGATAGGTTATCTGTGCATATCTCCGTAGAGATGTGACATTGACTAAATCAGAGAAATACCTATTCGAAGTGTCGAGTACTGTTCCGATGTTAACATGGAGGTTTCCATCCTGATCGCAATTTGCGGAAGATTTTGTCTGAAGATATGTTGCAGTCGAGTTACGAGAACTGTGCTCATTGTAGAGTTGTGGTACTTTTTTAAGACTTCAGCCTTCCACCATTCCCCCCTTTTCCGTCTACAAATTCTCTTGGTGGTTCTCTTAACAAAGACCACATTGTTCTTGCGTGCAATTGTAAAACGTATTCACGCTTCTTTATAGGCTATATTATGTTACTCGACAGCAAGACGACACTCCTCAAACCAATCATTTTTGGGTTTAATTTTTACCATACCTAGAGTCGCCTGGGCAACACCAACAACCGAAGTTTTCAATATTTCTCATAGAGCGTTCACATCATTAGAACAGTGGTTGATTTCTATAATGCTACTGCTAACAAGATTCTGATATTGCGCTTTCTCATCTTCATTTATCAGAACTTCACGGTTGAAACATAAGTTTCGTTTTCCTGCTATCCTTTACTTGAATGAAAAATGCAATTTGAGCTTTGCAGTGACCAACTGATGATCAGTGCCGACAAATTTGACAGGGTAACAGTATGACACATGGTCAATGTGACTTCGGGACGTTCAACGAGAGTGTATCCATGTTCCCAAGAGGATACTCTTATGAGGAAAGAATGTGCTAACCACAATGAGGTAGTGCGCGATCGCAAAATACATCATTATTTCCCCATTATCGGTCGCTAGATGTCGGGAGTACGGAGAAGTCAGTAATTTTTGCCAACTTTAGTATTGAAGTCACCAATCACTATTCTAAAATCGTGCTCCGATACGACTCCCATCAGATCATCCAAATTGTTGTAAAATGAGTCGTTATCTTTGGGTTGGCTAGTCACATGCGTAAACGTAGCTTACACATACGATTATGAACTGCTTTGAAATTCAAGCCTTTTTTATCTGTGGCCCAAGAAGAAAACTAACACCAAGATGGCCGAGGCCATTGGAAATGGCCATTGAATCAAAAGCGCCTGATTTTTTTAGCAACTGCACGTTCTACATACTGATACTAAACTGCGTGTCCGTTAACGAGAGCGGACTCGGGTTAAATTTTGGCGGTATCCTTATTTCATTTTGTTGATTTTTTCAGCAGGGAAGTTTTTTACAAATGCTGGTATTTGGCCCAGCGATCTAAACTTTGTTTAGTCAAATTCTAGGACAAGCCAAGGACACTGTGGTTGAACTCTAAAGATAACATACTCGTTTAGAAGTCTTTTATGAATGTGGGTGTGTTACATATGTTACATAGAATCTGGAATAATACCAGCAAGACCAACGAATGTTCAACTCGTGTGTATAAAATCAGTGTAACTGTGTGGGTATGAGGCATGGAAGCATACGAAACAAATCGAACAGAAACTATAAAGGATTTTCCTTAAGTGATTTCGACGAATATTGCACAGGACAATTAAACTGGAACCCGCAAAAGAAAAGGAAAGTCGATAGACCAACGATGACTTAGGCGAAATCTTTACTATTAGAAGTGAAAAGAGTTTGGTAAATCATGCTAATGAAAGCTGTAGCCCCCAATTGAGGAAGATGGTCTAACCAAGTAGACGCTATACGCTATTAAATTGGAGTTGAAGGTTTAAAAATATATATATAAAATAAAATTGGCGGGGAAGTATTCAATAATCTAAGGTCTTAAGACGAAATAGAGATTGCTTCAGAAACTCCTAGTAGCAAAGTCACTCGATTGGGTAATCATTTAGACCGATATGACCTTAAGTTGAAGTTGTTCCTTGAAGTTGTTAACGTCTTCATACAAAGAAATATATCAAATTTATGCACCAATCCAGCGATTAATAAATGAATAACAAAACCAATGATAGATTAATTCGAGAATAGGCAGGAAAAATTCCAGAAGTTTACGCGGTAGTTGATTACAGTTCTAGTGAAATTAAAGTCTCACGAAAACGCCGGTTTGGAATGAAATGAGCAATTTTTGTATGGGTTCAGTAAATTTATATTGTATATTGCATAATTCATAATTCATAACAAACGATAAAGAATAAAAGTTGCATGGTGCTGCACATCATAGACTCAAACCACTAATTAAACGAGGAAGACTAACCAATTGGATAAAAGTTGCATAATATGGATTAAAATAGTAAACTTTATGCAACTGTTAGAAATTACATAGATTCACCATGCAAATTTCACTTGGAAAAGTTTTAGATACATCTAAGACAAGCAATTATTGCAGCATCCATTTTTAAAATCGTTCCTGCACCAATTTCCGTTGTTTTAGGACATACATTTGAAAATTAAACCAATTCGAATGGCGACACATATTCATATCAATATTTCATTTTTGTCACAAATTTCACGCAAATAAGAATACATTATAGACTGTAAGGCCATCAATATAAAGAGGTTCAAGTACACAAACTGAGAGACGAACAAAAAAAATCGATTTTTCACAATATTGTAAGAAAACATAGACGACTTGCATTCAAACTAAATCGTCGATATAATAAAACTAACATACTTACTTTCTAAATATATTTAAATTTTAATCATTTCTCTAATAAAATAGAAATTAAAATTTTAAAATCGTAAGTAGTATGTCAAAATTTTCGATGCACGAAAAACTGTCGACATTTTATATGAAACACTAAAAATATTGAATTGACTTTATAAAATCGAAAACTTATCTAAAACAACTATGTCTAATGAATATAGGTAAAATTGGAAAATTGATTTTTGTTTATCCCATTAATGTTTTTCTTTTTTTTATAACTCACAAAAAAAAAAAAAGTATCGTAATAACAAATAACAACAATCACAAATTTATAAATAAAAAAATGACATTCTGAAATCGCGGACACAAAATTTCTGATAAGCACAAAAATAAAAAAATATGTAGTGAAACAGAAAATTTGGTGGTGCCCAACTGAAATTTAGATAGGAAATTATTTTATAAACGTAAATATGGTGCTGACCCTCGCAATCATATTTTGACATTTGACATTCACAAAAAAAGTTTTAATATTTTTACAAGACGAAGTAGACACGTATTTGTGAAATGGCTGGACATGCTCCTCTTCTAGCCTGGTCTCCAGACAAAAAACATAGTGATCGTGAACGGTAATTAATCGCATAATTCATCACATATTAATATCGAAATAAATTTAATTTCATTTTTAGATGGGTTTGTATCTATCCAGCATACATAAATAGTAAGAAGACTCGTCAAGAGGGTCGTCGCATTCCTAAAGATTCGTGTGTGGAAAATCCTACATACCAGGAAATTAAAGATATTCTTGCTGTAGAGAATTTACGAGTTGGTGTTGAAAATAAGCAATACCCACGAGAACCAAGTCGTGAATTACTTTACCGTGGTAGAATCCGTGTTCAACTCAAGAATGATGACGGAACTCCATTCAATCCGACCTTTCCGACACGCGATAGTTTATTATTGCATTTAGGACAAATGATTCCACAATTAAAAACACGACAGGGTGGTAGAAGTGCAGGAACAAGTGAATCTTCATCGACCCAGCATAGTCACCAAGGTTCGGGGGGTGGCCATAATAAGAAGGGCAAAGGAAAACGTCGTTAATCGCTTTGTTTTGTAAAAAATTTGATCTAAAATAATAAAAAATAAAGTTTTCAATTTAAAAAAAATATATTTTCTACAGAAAATTTGTTACAACAATAATAAACGATTAAAATGTGTTAATATTTGATTAAGAGTAGGGCGACGTTTTTTTAAGTTTGTGTGGGTTGAGTAATAACAGGTTTATCGGCTGCAAGTGGGCTTGCCACAGAATTTGCTTTTAATCCTTGGATTATTCCGAGAAGTCCGGACATTTTACCAAGTTCAAACGGTTTAAGTGGGGCGGGTGCTTTAAGTACTCCGATTCCAAGTGGAGTATCTACGGGAACTACTTTTTGCGACGATGTCGATGAAACAGTTGGAGCGACAGCAGGTGCAGGAGCTGCGATTACAACACCTGGTGCAGGAGCTGCGACTACTACAGCTGGAGCAGGATCTGATACTTGATCTTTTACTGGTGATGATAATACAGCAGGTGCAGCTAATGTAGCTGGGGGAATTACTACAGGTGAAGCTAATGTAGGTGGTAATCCTAAAGTAGCTGGTACGGCTAAAGTAGGTAAAGCCAAAGTACCCGGTAAGGCTAAAGTAGCTGGTACGGCTGATGTAGCTGGTGAGGCTGATGTATCTGGTGCTGCAGCTGCTACACTTGGCGTTTTACCAATACCCAAATTTGGAAGTTTCAATGAATCCCCTAGTGTTTTTAATCCAGCAAATGGCGAGCCAACAAAATCTAAATTTAACGGTGGAAATTTAAAATCCGTCGTATCAGTGGCCTTAAATATTTTTTCCTTTTCTAAATTCGTAGCCTCCGGCTCCATTTCACCGACCACACTTCGTTTCTTTACCATTCTATTACCATCGACAAGCTTTTTAGACATTTCGGATTTTTTTAAATCAATCGTTGGTGGTACATTTAAATGTTGCACCGATATATTATATCTATAGTAATTATCCTTGATTATATCCTTTAAACATTCAGCATATTTATTTAACACGTTAATATTAGCGTTACATTCGCATATACATTCGTTATCGCCGCAAAAGAATCCTTTACAATCACACCTTTCGCATAGTTCCCGACATTCGTTTTCGTACGAGATCACAATATCGTTAGTAGTTTTGTTTACATGCTGATCAGATGTCACCACCGCTTCAACTGTAAAATCGCAATTATTATTATTTTTTTTTTTTTTTGAAAAAATTTGAACACGATAATTAGTTCATAATTTACTCACCGTTACGAAAATCACCCGAAATATATAAAATATTTAATAAAATATAAATTAAATTTAAGTACTTCATTTTAAATTATTAAGTATGTATATTTAATTAGACGATGATACTTAGAATAATATATATTCGTTGAGACATTTAAGTTTTTATATATCATTTGTTTGTAGTGAAATATGCGGTAGCGGTGCGCCATGTCTTCCGGGTATCGAAGAAACACTTTCTGTGTTTACAAACATTTTGAGCAAAAATTGTAAAACAAACAAAATTACGTTATATGTTGTTTTAAAAACTAATTTAAGCATATTTTTATTTATTTATGTTATATAATTATATAAAAACAGTTGGTTTTAACATAAACTAAAAAATTTGTTATATTTTAGTACGGTGAGCTTCTGTGCTTCGTGGATGTACTTTAGTGTGCCTAATACAAAAAAAATTTAATAATTTAATAAATCGGTAAATATTTATCGGTATTTATATTATTTAGAACCAGGAAAATTGTAGAGTCTCTGACTAGAAATGTTGGAAGATCTGGAAGAAGTACGTTCTAGTAATGCACTTGAAAAATTAAAATATTGTCAAAATTGTCGTATATTTATTGTCTTATATCATTTATATATATTCTCTATTTATATTGTCTAATTTGACCAAATTCTATTTTCAAATAAATATATGTATATATAGGTTAGGTCGTTACGATATGAATGGCCATCATGATACATCATTTAATTATTTTAGTTTTGCCTCCAATTTAGTAATTCGTTCAATAAATTCTCCATTATCGGATTTGATCCTAAACGTTGCACTTCATTGCGTGCCTCTAAATCGAGAGCATCTAAAATTTCCCGTGTATATTTAAAGCTTCCCAATTTTTCCAGCAACGTTATACAGTATTTTTTCACTTCAATATCGCGTGTACGTTGCCTCAATATGTGTAATACTTGTTTGTCTTGGGTTTGCGAATTAATCGCATGAATTAGCGGGAAACTAAATTTTCCTTCGGTCAAATCTTCGCAAAAACTTTTATTTTCCGAATACTCTTTTAAACTTAGATTACAATAATCGTCACGAATTTGAAAATATAATCCCAGAATTGCTGTTAATTTTGAAAAGTTTTCAGTATTTTTGCTGAAGAGTTGCATTAAACGAATGGCTAACATGAAAAGTCCACCAGTTTTACGAATTGTCATTTGTTTATATTCAGCTTCGGTTGGACATAGAAAATTATCACGCCAATATATTTCCATGCCTTGGCCACGATGAAGTTCCAATAGTTGTTCGGTATAAACTTTTGTTGCCTAATAACAACGATAATATTTATGTAATCATTTTGTTGTAGGTTAGTAAACTTGTAACACTTACATCTGGATGATTTAGTTCCTGAACTTTTTCCAATGCGAGAAATAAAACATAATTCGCTGAATTGATAGTGCTTGCCACACCATAAATCGAATGGGCCACTGGAATACCTCTACGGAGAATTGAATTATCTTCAATATCATCAATTCTGTAAAGATTAGTATAATTCGATCAGGCAGGAACAAACGGTAAGCATTTTTGTTAATTTTATATTAGAGCACACTACAATTAATAAAAGCATTTTTCAGATAAGTGGCAGGAAAATATAACTCAAAATAAACAAATAATTTCCACATCAATCTCATCGTTTATGAAATTATTTTTTTCAACCGACAAATAATTCGATAGATGATAAACCACAGGTGGATTATATTCTGTGCATCTGCAATCAATTATGAATATCTCAAACAAAAAAAATTACACGGATGTTTACATTCTTCTCTATCTATAAATAGTTGGGAAAATGTTTATAAAATTTTCCATCTCGATTAGATTTATTAAGATATATTCCGTATTTATCATCACTAGCGAGTGTAGCTAGCGGGTGTATTAAAAAATTTTCCCGCAGTTTACGCAGTACTGCAGGTAAAATATTATCAGCAGCAGTCGCACGCAGGAAATGGTCATGATCAGAAAAACTAATCAATATTATATGGTATTCTAAGTATTTTTTCCAAATAATGGCAAGGTTGTTAATCATTTTTTGATGCAAGCGAACACAAATAGGTAACATAATTGCTAGATGCTAGATACAACACGAAACATAGATTTTTTTACTTACAATAGACTTGAATTATGAAGCATTTGAACAATTTCGCCAATCGCATGAAGCTTTTCATGCGGAATATTGAGCCAGTGATTGAACGCAAGCGCCAATTTTGCTCGTATCTGTTTACCAGGAATCTGTTGTATATAGACAAATGGTTGAAGTAAAATCTATAATAAAAACCAATTTAACTAAATTAAATAAATAAATAAAACAAAATAAATTCGATATTTTACCTCATCCTGTTCCTTTTGTGACGAATTATTTGAGTTCTTCTCCAAAATTTGATTAATTTCATTCATGTCACACATATTGTTTTTTAAATGTTGTACAAAATAAATTTATAACTTTAAAAATATTATTTTCTAAACTATTTTGCTTAAGGATTACTTCTTCATCCAATGATTTAAAACCACAGAATGACGAGCGCACATTCCTTTTTGTTAAGTTCGATTATTTCCAGTAAAAAAAGCAAGTAAAAATCATAACAAATGAAATGTCAAAAAAATGTTGTGGTGTCGTAAAATGCCGCGACAGCGCATGTGTAATGTTTCGAAATTGGTTTACATTAATATCATGTGGATGCAACGTTAAAGCCATAAGATTATTTGTGACCACTTACATAATGACTTTACAAAATTATAAAAACATGTGAAGTGCCCTATGTTGGGTTCGTACCGTTAATGTTGACTTTACGCAGAGTTTATTTTAAGTTCAACTGAATCTCATCGATTTTGTTCTAACACTACTAGTTCAAACCATCTTTTTAAGAACAACAGAAGCTAAAATAAAAGAGCACCTCCTTGCCGTACACGAGATTTAACTGCCAAAAATTCCCGATAGCTTGAATTGATTCGTCTTTAACAGGACATTGTATCTTTATAATAATATATATAAAGAATCAGTGCCGTAACGATGTTAACACGGAGTTTTCCATCCTGGCCCTAAACGACAATAGAACTCGGTTAGAAGGAATCGTGCATCCGGTGACTTCTTTAAATATATCATAGAAACTGCGATCTTTGCGGAATGGATTTACTCTTAAAACTTCAACCTTCCACTATTTCAACTATTTTCGTCTACAAACTCACTTTGCGTTTCTTCAATTGTGTATTTTTTTAAAGGATATATCCTGTTCGAAAGGAACTTCTGATTAGACCAATTATTTGTCATCTTTGTTTATCGAACCTTGAAAGTTGAAATGTTAGAAAAGTTTTCCTGTGATCCATGATTTGTACTAATTTGATTCCACATCTTAGATGGCTTACGACCGTGCCTTAGACAACAGTAAGGACCATGTGTCCAAATGCTATACGTTGGTTTATACTGAAAATGACTTTGGCAAACTTGGTAATGGATTTCTTCTCTGGCCACGCAGTTAAAAAAGTCAAAGTAAAAGTCAAGTTATGACTGCTAAATTTGTTGCCTTTTGGGACCAAAATAGAAATCGCCCTGCTAACTTTAATGCAGTGCTCGACCCATGGAAGGATAAGGTTCTCAGATTTACATGTCTCAAATGATATAGATGAAAGTTGTTAAATACAGACTGCAGATATTTGCACCCATCCTACTAGAAATGGTATGCAGAGGCTTAAAATAAATCGTTATTGTGCAGTTGATTGCATTAATTCTGAGCTCTTGGTATTCGGTGGCGATGCTTTGTGGAACTATATTTTCGACCTGATTCGATTAGTATAGCAAAGCAAAAATATGCCCGATGAATGGAAAGTGGCCGCGTAATGTGTTATCATTAAAAAATGACATGGCTCAAAAGGCGAAAATTAACACGTGATAGTTCTCGTTTTCAAATCATTCGAATTAGTGTCTTACAAAATATTGGAGAAAACCACTTCTCTTGCGGAAGAAATTTTGTTCGAATCGGTCAGTCACTGATCAAGTTTTTTCGCTGAGGATGATTCTTTCTAAATATTACGAAATATTTCGTGATGTACTTCAGGTGTTCTTGGATTTCCAGCAACGGGACCCAATCCATCGGAATGTAGATTATGGTTTGCTTTGCGATGTCTACGAATACCTGGAAAGACGCTTGATATATGGCACCAAACGCGACGATGACGACACTAAACCGAGTTCTCTTCAACCACAAGATACGAATTTGAAAAACATATTGACGATATCATTTCTAAAGTGGTCTTAATGCTAGGATTCGTAAAGAGGTTTTTGGAAGATTTTCACTACTCTTTTACGTTTTAAAAATTCTGTATATGCCTTTTGAAAGGGTTTTTGCTTGGTGTAAAACCCACAACAGGTGCTTTTTAACAAATCCTAACACTACGATTGAAGACTTGGAAGGAGTAAACGCATTTACTGGCGATTTAGTATGTTCAGGTAAAACTATGGTAGATCATAACCACAATTTGTTCAATCTCCTTGAACGCATTCAAGATTATGGTTTTCATATTCAATTTCATAAATGTGAATTTTTCATGACCTCAATAAAATTTTTCGGATATATTATTGATCGAGATGAACTCAGGCCAGATTTATCAAAAGTCTGATGTATTTCTCACACATAACAATTCAAACTTAGAGATCATCGATGCAGCAGATGCTTCTAGTACAGGGATTGAAGCTTGCCCTTAATACAAAATATCGAACGACTCAATCAAAGCAATCAGTCATGCTTCAAGAACTCTTACCAAAGCCGAAAGGAACTATAGTCAAATAGAGAAAGATGGCGTGTGTTTAGTATTTGCTTGTAACCAAATTTCACTGGATAATCTATGGTTGAAAGTAACCACAACCTGCTACTTAGCATATTTGGATCCAAAAAATTAATTCCAGTTTCCACCGCAAACAGACTTCAAAGATGGACTTGTACTCTGTTACTCTATAACTTCGACATTAAGTATGTTCCAATTAAACAGTTTGAAAATGCTGACATGCTCTAACCATGATGGAAATTATGTTATCGGTTCTATTCATCTCAAACAAAATTTAAATAATCCGCAGTCAGAGGCAATCAGTTATATATCTGACGCATTTCTGATGATTGGAAAGGCGACGGCTAATTGTAAAATTTTTACGAGAAGTTATCAAATATATTCAAAATTCTGACGTCAAGCTGGGCATAAATACTGAAGCATAATAATTATTTTATAAGGTCATACAAACCAACTCAGATCAAGAAGCAGAGATCGTCTCTACCAATTAATATTTTACGTGACACTTTCAATCTCCGAAGTTCATAAACAGTCATAGATGGTGCGTAACCAGATTTGTCGAAAAATCAATCAAGTAGTGAAACAATACCTCAACCTACAACGAATCTACTAGAGCTCGTCAAATCAAAATCCAATAAATGTGGTCACCTTAAATTGAAAACATGCCCTACAAGCCCTATATCATAAAATTATCGTATCATGTAAGCCGATCAAATTTAAATGTCATAAATGTAAACTTGCTACGAATTAATATACTTTTGTGAACAAATGCTTCTAGTTATCTCCAAATGATTGGTTGCCTAAAAAGTGTTGAATTTTAATAGAAGAGAAAAATACAAAAAAAAAAAAGGCAAAAATAAAAGAAGCCGGGATATTTTGTTAAGAAAAGTTAGGATAAATTAGATTATCTTAATCTAATCGACGAGTTTAAAATTTATATATTTTGTCTAAATAATAATAATCAAAACATAAATTATATTATAACCATGGCTACTTATCAAATTGCTAATTTATTGGAGAAGGTAAGTCAATTAAAAACGAAAAAAAAAAGTTATATGCAAAATTCGACGGCACTACTATATAGGCAAGCATCCATTATTTTGGTTCGAAATGATTTTTAATAATTTCCAAATTCATTTAGCTCATGCCAACAAAAATATTTTTTTTTTATTTTCCTACATGAATGTATGACTTTGCTTTGTTTGAGTTCTTTTTTTTTTGTCGATATTGTGCGAAATACAAAATAAAAAAAAATAAAAAATGGGTGAATCGCAGTGCATTTCAACACAAAAAAAAAAATCTCAGAATTTTTTAAAAAAATTGATAGTCATAGTATTTTGAAAAAAAATTTTTCTTCTAATTTTTTTCCGCTCTTAATTTAGATGAACTCCAATGATAAAGACTTTCGATTCATGGCTACAAATGATTTGATCACGGAATTACAGAGAGACAATATAAAATTGGACGACGAGTCTGAAAAGAAAATTGTTCGTATGATACTGAGATTGTTGGAGGATAAAAATGGGGAAGTTCAAAACTTGGCTGTAAAATGGTAAGAAAATTTCTATGTTATTTTTTGCGTAAATATACTGATAATTTTTCAAAAATTTTAGTTTGGGGCCACTTGTAAATAAAGTGAAAGAAAATCAAGTTCAAACTATAGTCGAGTCATTATGTGATCATATGGTTGCAAATAATGAACAACTTCGTGATATATCAAGTATTGGACTAAAAACAGTTATATCCGAATTACCTCAGATTCCAAATACATTACCGCAACATGTTTGCGAACGGATAACTGGAAAATTGAGTAACGCAATCGCAAAAAGTGATGTTTCAGTTAAATTGGAAGCACTAGACATACTATCAGATTTACTTTCCCGTTTCGGTGAACTACTAATTCCATTTCATAAGACTATTCTAGAAGCGTTAATGCCGCAATTAGATTCACAGCGTCAAGCTGTTCGAAAACGCACAATTGTAGCGCTATCACATTTATTAACAACATGTGACACAAAATTGTACAATAAAGTCATTGAAGAGCTAACGAATGGATTAAATACACCCAAAGATGCGGGAACAATACCAACATATATACAATGCTTAGCATCGATTTGTCGCCAATCCGGCCATCGGCTATACTACTATATCGATGTTATTATGAATTTTTTGAATAAATACAGTCAAAAGGATGATGATGAGCTGCGAGAATTTTGTCTCCAAGCATGTGAAGCATTTATTGTACGGTGTCCAGAAGCTATTAAGCCGCATATACAATCAATTGTAGAGTTATGCCTTAAATACATCACATACGATCCAAATTATAATTATGAGGCAGACGATGGTGAATTGAGTCAATCAATGGATATGGACGATGATGACGATGTAGAAAGTGAAGAGTACAGTGACGATGATGATATGAG
Organism: Tipula confusa; assembly: GCA_963556175.1. NCBI lineage: Eukaryota > Metazoa > Arthropoda > Insecta > Diptera > Tipulidae > Tipula > Tipula confusa. Next base: position 61,239,868 of record OY744475.1, on the reverse strand, counting down.
CTGGAAAGTACGTCGTGCTGCGGCAAAATGTTTAGAATCAGTTATATCGACGCGTCACGATTTAATCGAAGAATTTTATACAAATTTATCACCAGCTTTAATATCACGATTCAAGGAGCGCGAAGAAAATGTAAAATCGGATATATTCCATGCTTATATTGCCCTGTTGAAAGCTACACGTCCTAGTGATGATTTTGCAAATGATCCCGATTCAATGGAAGAAGTTTCGGGACCCATATCGCTTTTAAACGACCAAATTCCCGAAATAGTACGCACCATTCAACCGCTGATGAGAGAAAAGTCTGTTAAAACCAGACAAGATTGTTTCCTATTGTTGCGAGAACTATTAACAGCGCTACCCGGTGCACTTGCCAATCACGTGGATCAATTAATGCCCGGTATCCATTACTCGTTGAGTGATAAAAATACAACTTCGAATATGAAAATTGACGCATTAGGATTTATATGCTGCCTACTCCAGAGTCATAATCCTCAAGTGTTTCATCCGCATGTAGAACTATTGGTGCCTCTAATCAAAAATGCGGTATTCGATCCTTTTTATAAAATAGCAACCGAAGCGTTACTCGTTTTACAACAATTAGCAAAGGTGATACGTCCACTAGACGTTGAATCTAATTTTGATTTTCGACCATTTGTCGAACCGTTATACAGTTGCACGTTTCAAAAATTAAAAGCGCCCGAAGTTGATCAAGAGGTCAAAGAACGAGCCATAGCCTGTATGGGACAAATAATTTCAAATATGGGCGATGCACTTACGGCCGAATTGACAACGTGTCTGCCACATTTTATGGAGCGTCTTAAAAATGAAGTGTCTCGATTAAGTGCGGTTAAAGCGCTCACAATGATTGCTGGATCACCGCTTAAAGTGAATTTAAATCCGATTATAAACGAGGTGGTACCAGTTTTGGGATCATTTCTACGTAAAAATCAACGCGCATTGAAGCTTAATTCGTTGGCACTACTCGACACACTAGTTAAAAATTATAGTTTTGATCCACAATTATTACGTGGTGCACTAGCCGAAGTACAACCATTGTTGTCCGAATCGGATTTACATGTAGCACAATTGTCTTTGGTTCTATTGACATCATCGGCAAAACTTCAACCTCAGGCTTTAGTCGGAATTCACGAAAAAATATTACCCGAAATAATGAATTTGGTCAGATCGCCGTTACTTCAAGGCACTGCACTAAAATGCACTTTGGAATTTTTCCAAGCATTGGTTCAAGCCAATCTACCGGGTTTAGGATATCAAGAAATATTAAAAATGCTTATGGTTCCATTTTCGGGTGCACAGACTGGCCATCAATTACACAAGCAAGCATACCACTCATTGGCCAAATGTGTTGCAGCGCTTACACTACAAGTACCAAACGAAGCAATTTCGGTCACACATAAACTTTTGCTTAATATTCCAAAATCGAACAATGATTCAAGTGTTTCATTTGTTGTATTTCATTTGTTGGCGATAGGTGAAATTGGCCGATATTTCGATTTATCGTCGATCGAAGCACTACCCCGCACTATATTAGACTGTTTTTCTGACACATCTGAAGAAGTTAAAGGTGCCGCAAGTCATTCACTTGGAGCTGTGGCCGTCGGAAGTCTAACAAACTATCTACCGTTTATACTAAACGAAATTGAGTCACAACCAAAACGGCAATACTTGCTACTACATTCGTTAAAAGAAGTAATTTCGTCATTGTCGACAACTCAAAATGGTTTAGATCAGTTACTACCGTCACTCGATTCAATTTGGGCCAAACTATTTAAATATTGTGAATGTTCGGAGGAAGGATCACGCAACGTAGTCGCTGAATGTTTGGGAAAATTGGTTTTAGTTAAACCCGAAAAATTATTACCAAGTTTACAGTTAGCTTTGAATAATGATAGTCCATTAATGCGAACGGCCGTCGTATCAGCAATAAAATTCACAATTTCAGATCAACCACAGCCCATCGACTGTTTATTACGGCAATATATTGGACATTTTTTGCGTGCATTACAAGATCCTGAACCGGCCGTACGAAGGGTAGCGCTGGTGGCATTTAATTCAGCTGTACACAATAAACCAAGTCTAGTAAGAGATTTATTACCTGAACTACTTCCTCAATTATATTCAGAGACAAAGGTTAAAAAATCGCTGATACGCGAAGTAGAAATGGGACCATTCAAGCATACAGTCGACGATGGTTTAGATATTAGAAAAGCTGCATTTGAATGTATGTACACATTATTAGAACAAGGATTAGATCGTGTCGATATAATGCTATTTTTGGAGCATGTACAGGCTGGCCTATCGGATCATTACGATATTAAAATGTTAACATATTTAATGACGGCCCGTTTAGCTACACTGTGTCCATCGGCGGTACTTCAACGACTAGATGATTTTGTTGATCCGCTACAAGCTACTTGTACGCTTAAGGTGAAAGCAAATTCGGTAAAACAAGAATTCGAAAAACAGGACGAACTTAAAAGATCTGCATTACGAGCTGTTGCTGCTTTAGCATCTATACCAAAAGCAGGTGAGACTATTTCGAAATTATATTGAAATATATGGTTTATAACGGATTTTATTTTTTACTTCTATTCAGATAAAAATAAAAAATTATCAGAATTTTTAATTCTAATTTCGAAAACACCAGAACTTCAGCCACTCTACGAATCAGTTCAAAAGGACACAGTTATAAATTGTAATACTGATATAATGATGGAAAGTTAGAAACTACAATCGATTTAAATAATTATATTAAAAACATGCGTATGTAGAAATTTAAAAAAAAAATCGATTCAGTTTCATTTTTTTTCTTTTGGTTTTATTTATAATAAAATGCTGATGTTTGGGGTTTCCCCGTTTTTAGTTTTCAAATTACAAATTCAAGAGTATATAGATATATTATGTAGTTTGAATTACAGAAAAAAAATTAGAAACGGCGAGAATACCAATTTCGAGATACACACACACACTTACACAAACAAAACAAATTTTTAATTTTATAATAATTTTTAATTATATAATTTAATTTTTAATTTTAAATAAAATTGGATTCAAATGTTTGCCTCCATTCATACATAAAAAACAACGTATGCGATTTGCATTATCATCACGATGATGGTTTTTCGTTTCAAATTTTTCCTACCTTATTTTCGTCCCTTCTAAACGTTCATATGTAATAATTATCATCAGGCCCCAGACTTTTTTTTTATGTTTCATTTAATATTTGATAAATATTTTTAACGATTAAAAAAACAAATGGATTTAAAGTAAAAAAAAAAAACAGAAAAAATACATTTAAATATTTAAGTTAAAATGCATTTTTTATTGGAATGTTTGGAGCGAGTGGCAGAGCTTGGGTTATCGTAGGAACTAGAGGAGTGTACAGAACTCTGTGCGTTAAATTTAAATCTGTGGTTTCACGGGCTTATCTCAAACATGAAAGTATTGTTTGGGGTCTAAAACATGGAGACTGGACAGAAAATGCTTTAAACTCAGATGAATTTAACGATAATATTTTGCAAGAAGCTAATAGAGCCTTTACTATTAAAATCGAGTGCCTTCGTTCATTATCTCCTCAAATTGAACGAATGTGAAAAAATTTCGAACGATGGCAGACGAAGTGAATAATCAGAAAATTGTGGTTGTTAAATATCGACGACAGTAGTTCAGTAACAACCGCCATCGAAACCAATAGTACGAATATGAGAAAACGAACCCTACCGAATACGATCGATTTCAATAGTAGGGGCCCTGGCAAACTCAGCCTTGGTTTGAACAAATGATGATGGAAATTTAATTAGGTAATAACAATAAGAAGATTTTCCAAATCAATATTATGGCTCCATCGGATTCGATCCCGAGCTTGTTCCTCATATTGATGTAGGCAAGTCGTTCTCTACCTTGAGAAGCCATTGTACAACTTTAGCTTGTCGGTATTTGCAATGCTACAAGACGCAATTATCATGAGTGGACAAGGCACCCCAGGTATCGGAAACGAGTCGTGGGACAAAATTATAAAGCGATATGATCACAAGGATCATATTATGAACACTCTCATAAGACAGTTTCTTGATCAACCGAAAAGACAGAAAGATCAAGAGATAATAAACATATGGCAGATGCCACTATGGGTGTAAGCTCTCGGCGTGGGCTCATTGCAGACAAGGGATTGTGCGATCAATTGGATGGGTTCGAGTCATATGTCTGTAAGATGTAAATCAGCGGTAAAATGTTTTAAATGCAACCGCCGACCTCACTCTCTGACTCATACTGATTCAAATAGAGAACACAATGCGACCTACGTATCAACACGCCCGAAATGTATTAGGAAAACCTTGGTTTTACAGGGTGCTATTAGATAGTTGGTCACAAGCATCATTTGTCGATGCCGCATTATTCTGTAAATTAAATATTTCTAGGAAAAGAGCACTCATTTTAGTATCATGATTGCCAGCTTTCACGATGGTTACGTACAGAAGGATTAGTTACCATTGATCAAATCCATCGATAGAAGACGAATGAAATTATTAAAGCAGACTTGCTAATATTGAAGAATTTACCACTACTAGTACCAGCAATAGCGATCAAATTCAGTGAAATTGAAAATTTTAATGATATCGAACTAGCAGATCCCACATTTTAAGCTGATTCATTCTTCAACATTCTACGAGATGGTAGTCGATGGAAAATAAGATGGTAGCGCAGAACACAGCAAGTTAACAAGTGGAGGAACATTTTCAACAGCATGTCAAGCGAAATAAGAACGGTAGGTTTATTGTAAAACTGAAGTTCCTATGATCATTGTGTACTCTTAATACTTTTCTTTCCACAATTCACACTTTTTCTATCTACAAATTCGTTTGGTGGTTCTCCTAGCAAGAGCAGCTTAGTTCTTTCGTGCGATTGTAAAACGTATTCGCGTTCCTTTATAGGCTATATTCTGTTGATCGACCGCAAGACGATACTCCTCATCAAACCTATAATTTTTGGGTTTAATTTTTATCTTACCTGGAGTCGCCTGGGCAGCACTGACAACCGAAGTTTTCAATACATCAGAGCGTTCACAAAATCAGAACGTGTGTTGGTTTTCATAATGATACTGCTTGTTAGCATCTTGTTAGATTCAGATATTTGGCTTTCTCATCTTCGTTTATCAATCTGACTTGAACGGAAACTGCCATCTTAGCTTACACATTCGAATATCATCTGCTTTGAAACCCAAAGCAGCCGTTTTCACCTGAGGCCCAAGAAGAAAACCAACACCAAGATTGTCAAGGTCATCTCCACTGTAAAGCAATGTCTAGTCTTGAGACACATGATATCTTTTTGGTCATCGAGTTTCTTGGAGAGCAACGAGTTTCAAGCAATACTCTTTCATGGCTGATATCAAACGAGCCTGGTTTTGTTAGCGACTGCACGTTTCTCGTACCAATAATAAGCCCCGTGTTGATTTTAGTTGTTGATCCTTTAGTTGATTTGTCAACAGTGAAGTGTTTTACGGATGTGGGTAGTCAGCCCAGCGACCAACATTCGCTTAGACGCCTCGTGCGACAAGTCTGTGAAAGCTGTGATGTAATTCTAAAGAGAATATGCTCGTTTAGAAGTTTTTTATGAAGCATGGGAGATCCCCGAACCACAGAGAAGGATTAGTGACGATGCGTGCAGAAAATTAACGCTGTACGCTGTACGTTTTAGTTACAAATGTACCAAAAAACGCGGCAGACGGGAAACACAGAAGATACAGCATGTCAATTTAAGAAGATTTTAAGCAAGAAGAAGATTCGTGTGGAATAGAAAGTCTCCCTTTCCGAGTTCTCGGATGGAGGGTCCGGTGAACCTGATTTCCGACGAGTAAGGGGGAAATAAAATACCGTTCGCGGATCTAAACTGCCAAGAAGAGTTTGTTCATGAGGAGATGCGGCTTCAAACAGCACCCGTTCCTTATGTTAGAGGCTGATGAAACAAAACCTGGTAATAGGTATAAAGTACTAGAGAAAGGCACTACAATAAAAAACCAAGATGCGATTTGGAACTCCAGTACCGGTGGCCTTAGGGGTGAACGAGTGGGTACCCAGTCGAAATCGCAAACGACCACAATATTCCTGCAGTGGAAAACTGCCGAACTAAATATTGTTACAAGTTCGTCTGGTACGTTAAGTTTAGCTAAGCAAAGATCGTTTAAATTTGGGTCAAGTTTTAAGAATCGGCTAGTTAGGTCCAAGAATAGTAATAGGCTCATCAGATCGCTAGTAGAAAAACATATATTTATTAGGGGTAGTCTAAACTTCCTGATCTAAAAGAGAATCAAATAAAAGAAGACAAAAGAATTGAGTTCGAAAGTCCGAGTGTTTCGAAATTATTTGCAGTTAGAAAACAGATAACTTTTTCGAATATGTGAAGAATAGGAAAATTGTGGCAAAATACAGACGATGGTTCGGTTGATTAAACTTTCCATTAATGCGGTGGAAAAGGAATTAGAGGAACTCAGTGAGAAATTGGGAAACCTAGAGGTCGCTCTCAAGGAAGATCGTGAAGATACGGGTTGGCAACCCGATTCGGATCTACACGTAATAGCTGAGATTGTAAGCTTCAGCGATTCGAGACCCTTTACAAGTGCAAAACCAGCAGGAATTTCGATTAATCAAGATAAAGGGAGAAGCGAAATCCAGGACGCTTCTAATGCAGACACTGCTACAAGTTCACCGCCCCAGACTGGTCTTCAGTTAGACAAAAGGAAACGCATTACAACAAATGCGCGTACCCTGACAAATCTGGCCAGCCTTAGAACCAGAAAGAAAACTAGAAAAAGAAGTGGTAGGATAAACCTAAATGGCAAAAAGATAAAAAGGCGAAAAAGATATAAAAACGACCAACTCGACAGGATGCCATTTTGATTAAAAAAAGGGGTGGTATGTATGCTGAACTGCTAATCAAACTGAAGGCGGACTCAGAACTTACGGGTACAGCTGTTTTCCATTCCTAATTGGAGAAAAGTATCAGACGAAGCTGATGTTAAACCCTTTACATACAGAAAGCCCTTGTAGAAATAAAGGATATTGATGTATAGTGTCTAAACAGGACCAAGTCCTTCAGGCTCTTGAATCGCTGATGAGAGAAACTAAAGGTATTGCTTCTATAAAAACACTGAAAGCTTCTTATCGGGGGACACACATGGCAGTGGTTAGCTTTGCAATCCAAATAGCAGAGATAATGTCATATCCAAAAGGAAAATAAGGATTGGTTGGGTGATTTGCAGAATTCAAGAAATTAGCGAGCCTAAAAAATGTTTTGAATGCCTCGAATATAGTGAATATAGTCCCCAAGCTCAATTGCAATGAGCAATGTAGGAGTTAGGTTTAAGCTGTGTAGGAAGTGTAGAGAAGAGGGTTTGGGGGACTTTGATCCTGGTATCTTGTGGAGATCAGCTATCCCCACGTTGTTTAGCTTCCTATGCTTTTTTACTGGAGTAAAATGCTAACGAACACAACAACACCACGATAATAATTACAAACAAATAAATATTTTATTTAATTAATTTAATTTAGTTTTAATTAATTTAATTTTACGAGATACAGAACGATCACACGATTTTGTATGTTTTCTTTTTGAAAGATCACGCTCAACTCATGTACATATTCGTTCTTTTTTTCTAGATCTTTTATCCTTCTTTTTGTCCTTTGTTTTCTTTGTTTCTATGTTGTTCTCGCCCACTGAACCAAAAAAGTTATGTACATAAAAAGGTCGTAACGCCACAAGGGCCTTATTGCAAAGGGCTGCAGCAATGATCCGAAATGCATGTTTTATAATGATAAAGCAATTAGAGCGAACGGCCAATGCTATGGTAGCTTAAAGTGCCCGATTTATCACAAAGCGCTGCAAATAAAATTAATGAAGTTGATCCAACTAAAATCTTAAACTCACTGTGAAGCTGCGAAAAACCTACTACAGCAAACAGCACTTGCTTTGGACGCAGACGTTGTTATTGTATGTGAGCAATACAGGAAGTTGGATAGTAAGACATTTCTAACATCGCGCTGCTGTCTGGGTCTGTAGGAAGTTACTCTTTTAAAAAAATAGCAGTTCGAAGAAAGAGTTTTGTCAGAAACTCCGGAAAATCAGATGTCTCAAATGACAGATAGCATTACAATGGCATATGATTCAGCAATGCCACGGAGATCAATAGATAGCTGGAAGGTTCCATTATTGTCCTAGTGGACTAAAGAAATAGCCAAGCTTCCTCCTTGTCTCCGTGAAAAACGCTTATATCAACGTGTAAAGCCCGAAATTAAATACGAGTTACGAAAATAATATTGTGCTTCTCACTCAGTACTTAAGTATTCCATCAAAGCAGCAAAAAGCGATGCGTTCAAAAATTGTGTGAAGAGGGAAACCTCCAGCTTTTAACAAGGCTGGTGGTTAATTACTTCAGAAATAGAGTTTTAAAGGACGAGAGCAATGGAGGCACAAAAGATTATCATATAACCGAAGTAGAACCGCAATGGTCGGTGCTAGCTCCTACGTTGTGGAACGCAATGTTTGATGGTACTTTTAAACTACCGATACCAGAAGAAGCAAAAGTCTGACGATCAACCGCGCCGATGTGCCTGAAAGTAGTCCCTTAAGACTCCAATCTTTTAAACGGGACTGGAAGGTTGATAAGCAGGAAGGAGGAGACCAAGGGAGGCATTAAGCTACCAATAATGGTAGTCAACAAGATGTCCATTACTCCACTAGCAAACTCAAAGGAGGTTATTAAAATTTATAAAAAAATTAGAGGGAGGCGACCATGGACAACCAATCGGTTGGCACACCCACTGCACGAGGCATGGCCCAACAGGCTGTGGAGGTTAAACTTTTGAGCGATAATTATGGGCTTGACCTGGATAGGTTCCTCCTATACCTGGGCTCCGATTAGGGTGACTAATTGGAGCAGGAGGCGTATACAACAGTAAGGGCTATAGGTATGCTACGGAGGAGGCCGGCAGTTATGTAGAAAGGTAAGTGTGATTAATCAAGAAAATGTTAAGCATACTTTCAGAATAACCTTCACATCCTGTATAATCTTTAGACCAACTAAAGCAAGTCTGGGAGGATCAGGTCCTGCATTATTTACGTGAAAAGTAACCTAATAGATCCTTCTTTCTCAATTCAGTCTGTAGAGATCGGCAACTACAAAAATCGTGTCGGAACAGAGGAAGATTGGTTTACTACTTTGTTGAGATGATAACGCACATCACATAATCTGGGGAAACATCGACGGTAACGAAAAGGTGAGTCATTGTTTAATTATTATTTAACCTCTACATATGGTATATTGGACGAGAATCTACATTTATCACAAGTAATAGAAGAAAGGTTCTGGATCTGCTATTTGAAAACTAAACTATGGTATATAGGCCGTAAACGTCCCATACCGTGTCTCTAAAGAGATCTTTTGAACCTCTTGTTAAGCTAGTATCTTAACCATTGCTCTACGACCGGTGACCGTTCGGAAATGGATGTGCCATTTATTTTGAAAAATATTCTTCGTGTAGCTGGCGAGTGAAGGGTGGGCAAGAACATTTCATTTCCAACCACCGTTATAAAAGTTATAAACTCAATATTTGCCCTGCTACCCGGAAACACTTCAGAATCCCTAGAAGAATAAACAGGAAATTGGATTGTGGATATTATCACAAACTCCTTCAATCATTTAATGCTGCTCGTCCAAAGATTTACAAATAATCTTTAAGAAGGCATAAAGGACAACCGTTAATAAGGCTAAAAACACTAAAGAGGATTAGGTTCGGGACTTCGTGTACAGACACAGGCGCTCCTTATACGAGGAGGAATTGAGAAATGCACAATAGAGTTCTTGGGGATTCTTCTTTAACAAAATGAACGAGGTCTCAGAGACTTCTCGTTTTAGGGAGTTTTTCTTCTCTTATCCAATTAGTATAAGACATTAAACCTGACGGTTTATGGACAGCTTTCAGTGAGGAATATTTGAAACTTCTCATTAAATTTACGGCGAAGCTTAGATGAAAGGTTCAAGCTGGCTGGCCCGGCACATGGCGAGAGTTGACGTTTAAGAGATGTTTAAAGCTGGTCTATATTCCTAGAAAATTAGCGGTGGTCCCTGGACCCTGACTCACACGACTTACTACTGCCGAAAGGTTTTTAATCTTATTACCTTCAAAGGAGTCTTGAAAGAATTGGTTAGTATTGGAAATCGAAGCTATATACGTGTCCTTGCCGGCAGGCTCCAAGCTAAAGTCTTTGACGGTAGAGTTGGATCCGGAATGTTCTGTGGTAAATTCAATTAACATTTTTTTGTTCTTCTAAGAGACTACTGCAGCGTGTACGAAACCCAAATAGAAGTGACAGCGACTGAAGGCGTTTTGACTTTGTTGGGGCATACTGTGATATGTCACTGGAAGCAGTTTCTCTGGCATTACAGATGACGTTTTTAAACATCCAAATCAAGTGGCTCTAGGACCACACAGACGCCAAGGGTACAATAGGGCATTCGAACTTGCTAGGCAAGGTACGATCCTTTAACTGAAACTGGTAGATAAGTTGTGGGAAAGCTTATAATACGTTGCTTAGAAAATGACAGAAGCCATGGAATTGGAAAGGAGCAGGGAACTTACAATAGCCTTTTCTGTCCGACAGTGGATCGATATGGCTGTAAGTGTGTGGTAGCAGTCACTCGAACCTAACCTATGCGCCATGTGGTTGCATTGGTTCTTTTGCTTACATATACATGTTTCACGATCAGCCGGTACATTTTTATACGTTGTGTGGTTTCCGTTTAAATTATGGGGTTTTTAATAACTATAAAACGAAATCAAAATACTCTTATAAAAATTATTTTATTCATTTCATTTTAATACAATTTAAATTAAAAAAAAAAAACAAACAAATTTCACAAATTCACATTACTTCCGTTTGCACGCAACAAACAAGGCATTTTAACTCGACCCTACCAATTTTTTATGAACATTTGGCGATAACTCATCGATCCAATCCACTTCTATGGTCGTATTAAAATGCAGATAAGTTTTATTTGTCGTTATATATTCCGTAAATACGATATATTGTGGTAATTCACCCAACGACAATACACTCGATGGATGTATTTGAACTAAGCGAGGATTATTAAATGTTATATAGTAACGATCGGATTGCAATTCGGCAACATTATTAAATAGTCCGGTTAGTAAACATTTTCGTACCATATCCAAATTATTGCCACAGCTTGATGTTTGTCCCGAACAATTCAAAAATATTCCTAGAAGTTCGAGATATACTTTTTCGGCATGCGATATATTTGTATAATTTAAATAGTTATCTTTGCACCATATCTAAAATAAATAGAAAAAATCATTAGGATTAATATGCGCACTTCAAATGGTTCACAATGGGGGCGGCCACTTAAAAGGTGAGCATCGTATTATGTGTAAACAAGATCTTGGTTAATAAAGTAAAATTATAGATATTTTATTGTATAAAGCATAAAATAGGTTTTATAAATAGATCACAATTTCAAAATAGAGAGGAGAAATTGTCGAGTTCGATGGAAAATCGAACGTACCGATGAAAATTCATCGAAAATTAACAAGTAAAATTTTAGTAAACTCGTGTTAATTGTTATAGCCAGTTTGATTCGTGAAGCACGTTGATTTTTTATAAAAACCATTTTATAGTGAAGTAACTAAATTTTAATTAATAAATTAATATTTTCCTAATTATTTAATAAATTAGACCGGGAAATTCAACAAAATAAATTCTAATTGGACTATTAAGTTGAGTTTACAAAATATATTTTGGTAATCGTTGTACTATTGATTCATAGATGCCTCACACAACGTATCTAAGCAATTTTGACATTTTGTTTAATCAAACATAATCTAACCTAAAAAAAAAAATCCCAAATTAGAATCTACTTATTTCCGAAAAGCTGTGTACTGTAGTGTTTTTATTTTTAATTATTTTGTGTGGAATAGTATTATAATTTAATTGTGCGTCGAACTATTTAATTTTGTCATTTTAATAGAATTTAATTAGATATGGAGATTCAAAATGGTACAGCTGCACCTACAACAGCACAACCGGAGAAGGTAACGATTTCGGGAGTATCGAAAAAGGATGGGATTACGAAAAAAGTGATTCAAGATGAAAAATCAAAGGAAGCTAAATATCTTAATGAGGTAAAGTCTAGTAAATTAAATGAAATATTATTAGTATGTATCAGACATTGGTCGTAAGCCGATACGTCTTGCGTCACAATGCCAAAGCCACCATTGAAGATTCTATTTTTGTCGTAAACAATTTTTAGTTGAATAAATCTCTGAATGCCTTAACCCAGGATGCCAAAATTAATCTTTTGCTAACCAAATGTACAGAATTGCTTAAGGAAAATATCCGAAATGAGACATTGACAAGGCAAAACGAAAAGAAAATGGAACTTTCGTTTAAAGAAAAGGAGTATTACCAACTGGAGCTGAGTAAAACTGCTTTAGCCAGGTAAGTGATTCTGTTTCGAACCGAGTGCATAGTCTAATTTAATTTACCAATTCTTTTACAGAACAAAATTGGAATCGTTGTGCCGCGAACTACAGAAATGCAACAAATCAATCAAAGAAGAGAGTCTAGCCCGAATCCACGAAGAAGAGGAGAAACGTAAAGAAACTCAGGCAAAATTCCAAAAGAGCTTAAATGAGATCACCACTATGATGAATGACAATAACGAGAAAAATAAACAGCTACGAGATGATAATATCGAACTGTCGAAGAAATTCCATCACATTCTCGAACAGTACGAGATACGGGAAAAACAAGTCGAAAAAATAAATAAGCAACTCGATTTGGGGAATCAATTGAATGAAACCCGTATGGCTAAGCTTCAAATGGAAAAGACATTCGAAAAAGAGGTGATGTTGAGAGAAAAGGCCGACCTATTAACTGAATTGGAATCGAGCAAAAAACTTATTGTTGAATTGACGACAAAGGAACGTGGATTGCGCGAACAACTAAATTTATATACCGAAAAGTATGCTGATTTCCAGACGTCCATGCAAAAAAGTAATACCATCTTTACTGGGTACAAGACTGAAATTGATAAGGTAATCAAAAAGTTATATCCTAAACTGGTCCTAAAATTTATCCCATTTTTTGCAGATGTCCAAAGGTATGAAGAAAATGGAAAAAGATTCTCTAACATGGCGTGTTAAGTACGAAAAAAGCCATGCCGCCTTACTAGATTTAATCTCAGACAAACAAATTCGTGACGAGCACATCGCCAAAACTGCCAAACAATTATTCTATTTACAAAAATTATGTCGTGCTTTACAATCGGAACGTAGTACAATTTTGCAAACGCTCAAGGATCACAATATCGAGTGTCCACGCGTTGAACCATTACCAGTTGCTGAACCAGAACCGGAAGGTCCATCGATTGCTCAACAAGAAGTGGATGCACGTAAAAATGAAAAAATCGAAAAAATGGAGCGTAATTGTAGCGATCTGAAACAGAATTTGTTACAATTGCAAAATCAGTTAAGTGCCATTGCGAGCAAAGAAACAACAGAATCTGAATCGACGTCGGCTGTTCAAAAACCAAATAAAAAAAATAATAAAGCCAAGGATCGTAAAAATAAAAATGCAAAAAAGAATCAAACAACATCGGTTGCTGCAGTCGATGAAAATGTTGAAGACGAGACACCGGCTGAACTTGTAGACGATCTCATCGAAGCTGAGACAACAGAAGCAGTGGTAGAAGAATCTCCAGAAGAAGCACCCGAAATCGTACAAGAGACCAATGAAAATATTATCGAAACAGTCGTAGTCGAAGAAGAGGTCGTCACAACAAATGTTGACAACGCAAATCCAGATACACCAAAAGTCGTCGAAATAATTCAACCGGAGACGGCCACACCGGCGGACCAATAGCGAGTGACGAACTTTTAGTTTCGTTAATTTTTCTATTAATTAATGTAACGTAATTATGAAAGAATAAAATTTACCTTTTGTTTGTCAGTTTTTTTAAACGAACGAAATACGTTTAAAATTGTTAAAAGATCACCATCCCGCGAACGAAATTTGGCATGCATTCCGAGGGCCAATTCTCGTTTTTCGATTGGCACGAAAAAAATATTTTCACCCGATAGAACCGCCACAATAATTAAAATTTCATCAACACATCCGTACGCTTCGGATTCCAAAATGATTTTACTGTAACGTGCGTCGAGGGGGAATTTTGCCATTTTCTTTCCCAACTCGGTTAGTCCCAATGCTTTGACCGAATTTATCGCACCCAACTGATGTAATGTATCCAAACCGGTATCGATGCATTTTTTTGACGGCCAATCCATAAAATCGAATTTATGTACATCGATTTCGAGGGCAAGTAGCTGTAATAGGGTTGTTGTGATATTACTGCGTAATATTTCGGGCGTCGTATTCGGCTGCATTGCATTAAATTCGGCTAGCGTGTACGTACGATAACACATACCATCGGATTCTCGACCAGCACGCCCCGTACGTTGCCATGCCTGGGCTTGCGATATTCGAACATTTTTTAACGTATCGATTCCTGTTTCAGCATCATACGTTCGTTGCTTAACATAACCACAATCGATTACATATCGTATTCCGCTAATCGTCAACGATGTTTCCGCAATATTAGTCGATAAAATTACTTTACGTGTTCCCAATGGCAATGCTTTAAATACATCTAACTGCCGTTGTTGTGGCAACTGAGCATATAATGTATATACAGCTATATTCGGTCCTGGCACAATATTCGATTTTATGATGCGACGAATTTGAAAAGCGGCCGCTTCAATTTCTTCTTGTCCCGTCAAAAAAATTAGAATATCATGATTATCGGGCGCGGTTTTATGTATTTGAAATAGTGTGGTAAGTGCTGCTTCGACATACTCGACAGTCGCCACTTTAGTGTTCATCACTTTAATGGGATAGGCACGACCTTCGAGGTACACAACGTTACAGTTATTAAAATAATTTGAAAAGTGATCGACGTCCATTGTGGCCGACATAATTATAATTTTTAGTGGCATGATTTTTTTTTCGTTTCGAATTTTTTGAGCTTGTTTTACAATACCAAAGAGTACGTCTGTGTTTATGGTACGTTCGTGAGCCTCGTCCAATATAATGACACGATATCGTTTAAGTAAACGGTCCGTAAGTGCTTCACGTAGCAAACAGCCATCGGTCATATATTTAATTTTTGTCTGTTTTGAGGTGATTTCTTCAAAGCGCACAGCATACCCGACTTCCATGCCAATGGCACAGTCCATTTCTTGGGCAACACGTTTTGCGATCGTTATAGCGGCGACACGACGTGGTTGTGTCACCGCAATCGAACCATAACCAGTAAGAAATTGTGGAATTTGTGTCGATTTGCCTGAACCCGTTTCACCGATTATAATTAGTGTTGAATTGTTCAGGATTTCTTGCATTAATCTAGAAATTATCAAAACATATTATTGCGTATATTGTAACGAACTATATTTTATAAACTATTATGTACCTGGCCCGAACGTTATTCACAGGTAAATGTTTCCGTTGTTCCATAATTAATTTGTGTTGTTCCGCATTGTCACCAGCTAAATTATTATTAACCTTATCGTGCGTCTCATTATTGCCAAGTTTGGCCTTTTTATTGTTCATTTCGAAATTATTATTTTGGTGCATATTGTGCTGAGATTTTCGTTTACTTTGAAAACCGTTCGTTTGACCTGAATTACTTTTGCCATGATTATTTTCAAAGTCGGCCAACATTGAGTATTTTGAGTCCATGGTGGCAAGCCGTTTATTTAAATTACACGTAAAACATAAACTTTATATAGATATTATTTACACGGATGAATTGATTTATTTTTTGATAAAACGTGCGATTTATTTATGTAGAAAATTTACAACAGGTACACAGTGCACTCATGAGTAAATGTCAGTTTTTTTGTGTGTAGCTTTGAATGCCATCTATTGTGTCAATTGAAACTATTTGTTTACAACACCTGGTGTTTAGTAGATGAACAAAATCTCCAAAATTCGTTATCTGTTGTAAGGTTTCAATATTTGCATTTGATAAATGAAGTTATTGGTGTAAAGATCGATTTTTGACAAACAATTTTTTCGAATTTGACCATACATGACAACGGGTCAGATCAATACCTTGTATAACTCCAGCTTGTCGGTATTTGCAATGTATTTTGACTTTAGCAGTGGGCGTAAGGCATATAAAGCACTTTGGCCGGCGAAAAGACACAATTATTATGAGTGATAAGGGATCCGAGGTATCGGAAACTCGTTCTTTCTTCAAATGTGCCGTGATCACTAATAAAATCAATTGCGTTTTGGTATTTAAGCAATGATCATTTATTTTGTTTTGAACTCATTGATTTTGAGACCAACGGAAGCTGAGTATCGTACAAAGGGACCCAGTAATTCTTTGACACCGTTGCCATTCAGTCCAATTAAACAGATATCATCTGCATATGCCAGAACCTAGTTGGACCGACGATAAAATAATGTTAGAAAGATGAATTTTAACATGAGATTAAAGAGTATCGGGACATCTCTTTGCCGTACACCAGAGCCAATTGCAAAAATTTCTGGTAACTTGTTCTTTACTTTGACACAGCATTATGACTAGTTTACTGTCATATTTGCCAAGTATTCCCAGACATCGCAGAGCAAACCATCGAGATAGCTCGATGAATTGAGTCATAGTATCTCTAGCCATAGGGTCGTTATAAATCCTAGAACTCCTGAATTCTGTCACGGGCTGCTTTGTAATATTTAGAAAGAATCATCCTCAGCGATAAAACTTGATTAGTGACTGACCAATTCGGACGAAATCTTCCTTGGAAGGCACCTATAATTTCCTCCACCAGGGGAGTGAAAAATTTCCCATAACGAACTACATAGACGAAAATGTTGTGAAGTTTTATTTTCTGTCCGCTGGTATCAGTGACCTCATTATCTTGACCTTGCACATATTGAATGTCTATCATAAACTGGCTAATAAAGCTCAGTAGCTAGGTTGCATTGGATTACGTTTACTTCTTGAAATAATAGCGCTTGTGAGAAGATTATAGTCGGTGTAAATAGTGAAATCCCAATCTTCGATGAAATTTCGAAAATGCTTAATGGCTGAGTAACTTGCTAATAATCCTCTATCAAATGCTGAGTACTTTACTTCAGCATCTAAAAGTTTTTTACTAAAGAATCTCCAATATTCCCAATGAACTTACCAACTCTCAATGGATGTGCCAATATTGTGATATTTGCTAACTGACTCTTGAGCTTTTAAAGTACTAAATTGGTCCGCAGAATACTATTAGAATTAATTGTATGACTGAGAAAATCTAGAGTTTGTGCTGATCCTTATAGACTGAGATGCCACTAATATGTCATTATAGACAAAAACCAAGTCCACATCTCTAACAGCTTGGTTAATAAAGCGTTGGTGCGGCATTACATAAACCAAACGACATTCGGGTAGAATCGTATAAACCGAATGAAGTCATAATTGGCATATTGTGGATATCTTAATTTTTTGTTCCTTTATTTCTACTTTAGGAATGTATGGCGTCTACTAGACTATATACCTCTTCCCTTTAACTCATCCTATCACCCCCTGTCTTACACATACCACTTTGTTTTGCTTCAGTTAGCATAGTTCTTTTCCATGTCATTGATGCTCTTTCGATTTCCCTCTTTCTTTGCGGGTTTTTTTCTAATGACATCCTGGCAATGTCACTTGATGGTTTTCGAAGTGTGTATCCATTTTCATTTTCCTAATTTCTTTCTCTGTATCGTTTTGTCTTGTTTTGTCTTATTAATCGCCTGAGAAATTTATTTATTTGTAAATTCCTGGAGTCTTCGTGTGATTTTCTGCATGATTTTCCATGTTTCACAATCATACAATAGTAGTACTGATTTTACACAAGCATTGACCATTCGTAGTTTAATATTTCCGTATCAAAGGTTGTGTTCCTGATGATAGTCCGGACCTTGGTCTTTATGATGCTGATATTGAGACCAACTTGTTGTGCCAATTCTGTTAACATTTTACGTTTCTCCTGCATATCGGCGTATTTGTGTGTTAGCTGGCATATGTCATCTGCTTAAACAAGATCATTTAGCCGACTGATGAGATCCCATCCATGCCTTCCTCATCCTTGCCTATAACTTCTCGTGTGTCGTGGTATTTTTTACTTTGCTTGCATTTATATTGAACTCTATTTCCAGCACCCTGGTACATTTCTTTTATGAGTTCTACTATTTTCCTTATAATGCCGATTTCATTAAGTGCTTTCTAAATTGCGCTTCTATTGATCGAGTCGAACGCCCGCTGAAAGTCTACGAAGAGTAGGTATAGCGGTGAGTTCCATTCGTAAGATTGTTCAATTATGATCCGAATAGGTCTAAAGCTAGCCTGCTCATTTCGTATGTGACTGTTGGTTACAGGTGAGATATGCTTCAAGATGATCAAGCTAAATACTTTCATTATGCTGTTGAGGAGAGAGATTCCTCGCCAATTCTTAAATTCACTTAATTTGCCTTTCTTCGGGATTATTATAGTTATTCCTTCTTTCCATCTTGCTGGTATTCTACTTGTACTCCAAGCTTCCATTTAGTAGATCAGCTGGGATGTTATCTGATCTTATTGTCACCTATGAATAATTTGATGATTTATTGACTCTAATGCTGCTTTACCAATGACGTAATGTATTTCTTATTTTCGACTGAAATCTCGCTGTTATTATTCGGGTGGTTGCTGGCTTTCATTCGAGTAGTGCTGCTGTTAGTATTCCTTCGCCTAGACCATATGTGTGGTGTCTGCCAGAGTACATCAGGTAGTTGCCTGTACTCGTATAGTTGAATCCCCACTGTTTTAACCATCTTTCTTCGCTAAGGCTTAATATTTCGATGTCATATTGCTGTATTCTCTTTTCTACTTGTGCTAAGCTTATATTGATGTTTCTGATAGAGTTCTTATGTTCCAGTTTCCAATTTGTGTCTGTGTACGATCTGCTCTGGCTGCTTTTTTAATAAACCACGTATCCGTAAACGTGAGTGGGCCTCTTTTTTCTTTGTTGATATTTTTTAACGATGTAGTCGCCTTCTCCGATTAGAAAAGGACTCCGTGATGGTATTCTATAACATTGAATCGACATTGATAGAGAAATTAAGAATATATAGAGTGCGATGGAAATGTCTAGTAGACGCCCCATGTCCTAAAACCGGAAATAAGATAGTTGCTAAGACGATGATTTTATGTTGAAAATACGGATTAAAGTGACCGATGTTAATTCTCAGGTTCTGTCGTTTACAATGAGTTGTATGATAAAAACGATCATCATTTTTTTATTGCTACAATCGACTAATAATTAATTGCGACAAGTTATGTTCAAAATAAATGCCCAAGGGACATAGAATCCCATTTTAAAATGAACAACTTATAAACAAAACTACGCAACATAATATCTTGTCACCAAAATCGTAATTGTGTTGTGCACGAAAAATAATTTATAACGTAGTTTTTCCATCTACAACAACAACAACAGCAGCAAAAAACATACAACTACACAATAGAAAAGGACGTTTTTCATTGAATAGATTTTACACGCATATATCGACTAGGTTAAGGAACCATCTGCTCTAAACAATCACACCGTATAGAGCGAGCGGACGAGAGTGAGAGATGGAGAAAGAACGAAAGAGTAGGGAACCTAGAGTATGTTGCTTAATATGAATTTCAATCGAACCACTACATATATAATAGGATCAAGCGAATTAAGGATTTTTATTTTTTATATTCAACATCCTTCCCTCTTTGATCCAGATACACATACTCAGCTTTTGTTTGTTTTCTAATACAAAAAAAAATAAAAAATAAAAAAAATTGTTAACCCTATGTAGCTTAATGCAATTCATATAGTCACGTTCCCCTTTTTTTATTATTATAGAATGGTACCGAATTTAGTCATACGTCATACGCACATATAAAGATCTGCAGGAAACGATAAAAGCAACGAAGATGTTAACAATTTAAAAATTTTAGTAATAGCACCTTAAATTTATGCATATCCAACTTCCCTATTTTATTACATTGAAGAAGTAACATCAAACTAACAATAGTTCTTGTGTGCGCTCGTTTTAAATTATGCAAGCACTGTACATACATCGAAACATACATACAAACAAGCACCAAAACTTAACAACAGAGAATTTTTTTTTTTTTAGTTTTCGAATTCTCTTCGTCTCGTTCTCCATCGCGGGCTCGAAAACTACTCAGTTTGTTTTTTTTGTACTGTGTAGTATAGTTTTGTGATACACGCGCTTTAGTTGAATTCAAACCGCGACCAGTAAAAGTTTTACATTTTTTTTTATTTCCATCGATCGTGTTCAATAATTAAAAAAAAAATAAAAATTGTAACGATCTTCTAGCTAATTAGTGTATCCTATAAATTTATCAGTGAATTACAGTGCGAATTACAGTATATAGTGAGTGACATATTTTTGTGTGTGCGTATAAAGTGTATCGTTAAAGACTTTATGGTAATTAAGTTTAAGAAAAGTGAGTATCGAAAATTTTATTTTGACTGTAACGAGTCTTTATACTAAATGTAATTACCTGAACCATAAAAAAAATTTTCGGTTTAGTAAGCACACCGCACAGACACACACTAGGTATAGGTTAACCGTTTATTTGACTTGTTATACCTGTAATGTGTTTTTATAAAATTCAAATCATTTAATTCAGTCAAGTAATTTTCTTTAGGTAGTTTTGATTTGTTTTTGTTTTGTGCGCGGTTCTTAGATGCACCTTGCCGGAAAACCCTTAAAATTTATTAATTAACGTAAATTACCTGTGTGTGTGTTTGTTTGTTTGTTTTACGCTCCAATATAATATTTCGTGATGAACTCTAATAATTTACGTAATAAATTTGTAGGTTTATATCTTAATGCCAGGATATGATTTCTAATTTAAGTACTTGTTGGAATTATGAGTTTTTTTTCGATGTCCCTTACCTTTGGGAATATTTATGTATATATGCAGCTCGAATTAAAGTTATTAAATGGAATATTTATAATTTAAGTGTATCGAAGTATTTGGTCAAATTAAATGAGATTTTGCACAAAGTAACGAAGACTGGATCATAACCGTTTCATTTTAAAGCTACAATACCGCAATGAGTCATTTTCTTGATAGCACTCTCCACTGATTCCTGCAAAGATCATTATACCTTATCATCCGCGAACGATACTTCTTAGACGTTGCCATTCATATTACTGTTGAAAACGATGTTCCAGAGGTGTGGGCTCTGTGGACCGATTTTCCCTGAATCCGAAGTGTTTGTCACTTTATTTGCCGCTACACTGGAATACTGGGTCCTATATTATGCCATGCTTTTTGTACCACTTTGACCTCGATATTATCGAGGCTGGGTGCTTTGCAAGTTCTTGGTGTTACAAATTATGCGCTCTTACTTCTTTATGCGCTTCTGTGTCAATTATCATTGTAATGTCAGGAAGCAGCACACGCAACAAGCAGTTTGTGGTATCTTTCCAACACGTAGTTGTCACGCCCTCTTTATTTGTTAAAGTGCTCAATGCTTCAGTAGATTTAAGCCTTTCCGTTCTGAATTTATACACCAAGCCCCATGGTTCTGCATTAAGGTATTCATTACATTATGCTACATAGATGCATTTATTTTACAGTCTTGCTGTTGAGTTCTTCTCTTTTTGATATATTTTGCGCATCGTTGTTACAGTTGCTCTTTTTGTGGTTAACGGTAATTTTCCTTTGTGAGCATTGTATACTTTTATCATAGATACTGATAAGCGTGCTTGTTATACTGTGCTCTACTTATCTACATTATCTTTGGATTTTACAACTCCGGTTATCTGACCATCCTTGCCAAGTTGAAATTAACAAATTTTCGAACCTTCACAATTTGCACGTTTCAGTGCATATCGGGAAACCTTGTTTTGAGGTTAATTGCTATTATGTACCCTTTCAGATTTGAAAGGGAGAACCCACCACTTACAAGTATAAGATCAATACTTAAATCGCCATTGTGGCAATAGGTGCTTGTCTCGCCTTCTTTATTTATAACAAGGAGGCCTCTTCTTGCAACAAAGTCTTCCACGAGGATCCTTCGATTGTTTATGTCCTTATTATGCGAATCGACTTATAGTATTAAAGTCATCGGTTATGATAATAGGTACGTTTTTGAAACCCTCCATGATTTTATCAAGCTTATTGATGTAGTCCACTGCTTCATCAGAGTATTGAAAATAGATTATGATTAGATAAAATTTACCCAAATTAGACCTAACCTCAACACAAACACAGTGTGAGCCGTAGAATTGTGAGACTTTTAGTACCTCTAGTTCCTGGTTAAAGACGCCTATGGCGGCAACCTTAGCATTGCCACCATTACCAGTGACAACTCTTGTCGAAGTCGCCAGTTCACCAACTTTACCGAGCTTAAGGTCCTATTCTTTGATTCCATTATTGACATTACTGACCTTTTTGATTCCCAAGCGGGTTTGATCACCTTCCGCACTGTGCATTTAACTTCTTCGCTATTAGCAAAGAGAGCTTCCTTTCTAACAATGGGTTGCACTCTTGCAACCCGAAATATTTTCCTCTCCACTCTTATAAGTCTTAACAAGGTTTATGAGCTTAAAAAATATTATTCTGTTCCTATTGTTGACCTTTTAGACATACTACTTCTAGCACATTGCAAATTCAACATCTCTGATAGAACCAAGGCCTTCATACAGCCTATTGCGTTCAGCCATACTAATTTTGCTTGAAGACTTGATCTCTAAGGCTTTGGTCGTATCAGTTAAGTGACTCACACCATATTCGCTTTTTTGCTGTTTTTACTCTACAAATTGTCTTGTGACTGCAGCACTCCCTGCGGTTGTATTGTCACGACGACGCTTTTTAAGTCAGAGCATTACCTCGTAGATTGTATAGTCTCTTATTATTCTGTTGGTTTGTTGTACCAGAGTTTCTTAGGTAAGGTGTCTTATTGTTTGTAATTCTTTAGTTACTTCACAATCACGGTAATATGCGGGGTGTTGTCCTTTTCAATGTAGGCATGTTTCTGAAGTATTTCTGTCCAAAATACACATGCTTGTAAGATGCTTACCAGCACATTTGACATATTTTGCGTCACGCCTGCAATATTTCTGGGTATGATTATAACTTTGACATTTTCAAATATTGGGCTATCTTTGAAGTATTCTTTCTCATTGGGACTAATCTGACTTTCTTGTTTTGAATTACCCGAATACATATCGCAATGGTTTCATTTAATTCGGTCGAATTTCAGGTCACTTCAGGTTCAGCTGCCTTACAGTCACTAACATCAACCAAATTCCGGTTCTGTTCCCTATATCAGTTTTTGATCGTTTTCTTTAGAATGCGTCATCCATAATTTACTTTCGAATTCAAATCTGAATCCTGTAGGAATCGTAAATCTGGATCCTGTAGAAATGTTTGAAAACTGGTAAATGTATGGAATGGGCGTAGCAAGTTAGATGAGAGCTAGGTGATATTCATCCAAACTTCAACATTAGAGCTTACCAGCTATACAGCTGTCAAAGCTAGGATATCAGTTTCAAAATTAAGTTTATATTCATTAGCACTCTAAGTAACCAATTCCAGCGTGATTTCAGCGGACCAAGACCATAAATTAAAAAACCAATTGAATTCCAAGTTAAATGGCTTGTGCTTAATGTTTTACTGGGCATTCAAAAAGCACATGCTCAATATTTTCAGTTTTACCCTTGCACTCAGGGCAGTATGGAGATTCATCGTGGTTGAACTTATATAAATAAACACGAAAACAACCATGCCCCAGATACATAATTAAAGATTTAGCCACAATCTGTTGTCTACCCACTTTAATTTGTATGCTTTCGATCCTTTCAAATCAGAAATATTTCTGTCTCACGTTCCTCCGACTGAATACCCGTATCTCTTTCACCTCTCTATACTAATCTATACTGATTTTCTGACAGGTTCATTTTATTTTTGATAGCCTCATACAGGCTTTCGCATATGATCCTCTCTAATAATTTACCAACTGTATCCAGCAAACAGATTGTGCGGTATAATGATGGATTTTCTAATGCCTTCGTTCCTTTCGGCAAAGGTACCAGCCGTTGGATTTTTACAGCACAGGGAATAATCACTCCAGATATACACGGACCGCAGTTCGTTGGGACTTGGGAATTTTGCAGGGCCGCAAGCCTTGTTGTTTCCCACTTTTCACATGCTCTTAGAACCTCCTTTTGTAATGTTTATTGTACTGTAATGTAAGACACCTAATTTTCCGCAGTTCCTGACAAAACTCTGCCTCTCAACATATGCAATAAAATGCTTTTCGTCAAACATTTTATGTTTTCAGCCATTCAATTTTTGTTTTTTTTTCCGAAACATCGCTTAGTATACTTTTCAACCATGCAAGACGTACACAATAACTTGGTGTTCGTTGTGTGTGTATTGGTCACTTACTTCCCAACTGAATGCATTAAAATCTATGATTGCCTCCTGGGATGAGAATATAGCAGTTATAGATATGAACACGATCGATCTTACATCTTTCAAATCCAGATTCGTTACCGCTAACAATTTCTTGAAAATGATGCGCGAATTGAGAAATTTGCTGCCTAAGTTTTACTATCAAACGTCCTGTATTGTTCGCATGAAATGACAACGTCTGCGTCAAAACCACGTACCGTTGACACCACCTATCGTCTAATGTTCGCCTAATGTAAATTTTGGCATTGTTTTGAGATATAGGGTGACATTGTATTTAATAGACGACTACTACGATTTGAGCGATAATCAAATGCCATGAGTTGTGCAAATTAATTTGTAAGTGGCGGGAAATATACACTTAATTCCCGGGAAACGGGAATATAATGAAATTGAGTAATTCCCGGAATTTTATATGTACCGTGATAAAAGCCCAAAATCTAACGTATAAAGAAATAATTTTGTAATTTAAGTTTTGATTTGGTAGTGAAGAAACGATTTGAAAACAGCCCAATCGAACTAGTACTAACGATTTTGGTTTCTTTACGTAAAGCAAAGTGTAAGTAGTAAAAGCAAAGTGATAGAGTCTCGAATAATGAGTAAAAATCATTAGCATATGTTAGAATAAGATATTGTTTGCTGCTCTAATTTGAACCGGAGACTGATCCTCGAGACAGTAAAATTCTTTTTAAAATAAAATAAAAACGGTGGCAAGATATTGGGACATCCTTGTTTGACTCCTTTATTTTTCCTAACTTTTGCAGTAGAAACATTTTACCATGTCATGTCAAAAACCAGCTACAATCTGTATGAAGGACATAATACTGTAAACATCCCGATATCACATATACCCAAATCTACAGTATCGCGATAATACGTGATAATAGCACCAACATCGTCTTTATAGAAGTAGGTCCGAATGCGTTTTTACTAAATTTTCGACTTCTCGTTTTCGAATACTGACGTCGTTGGAACACAAAGTTCTGATTTACTTTCGGCAGTATATACAGACTAATCTGGAAAGATATTGTTTGGAGCATCAATCTTTGAAATCGGATCATGAAGCGTGCCAGTTCGTCATATCAAAGGCGAGTCAAACAACCGGGTAAAAGGTATAAGATATTAGGGGAAGGAATCCCACTCCAAAATCACTATTGAATAAGAGGAACCCCGAAATAACACGGCCAAAATTTCCCAGCAGTGGGAAACTTGGCTTCCAAAACAAATATTGAGTGAAGTTCGTTTAATTAAACTGGTCAAGAAGTGTTTAAAATTGCCTACAGGTAAACACATATTTCTAGAGCCTTCTCACTTCGTGTCCTAAATGTGGAACATGTGGAAGGAATTAGGGTTGATTTCGGACGTTGAAATTAGCTGCCGACGTAAAAATTCCAGAAGTGACTCTGAAGAAGAACGATTAAAGAGCAGATTGGCAACCAGAGACCAACCTAGGCATACTAGTGGAGGTTACAAAAAACAGACTCCTGGTTAGTAAGTAGCCGGCCATTTCGATTAATCAAATGAAAGGCATAAGCGAAACGCGGGACACCGTTAACGCAGATTGTGCTAAAAGAAATAGATTTTCATCACCTTAGGCTGAGTGTAAGTTGGACAAAAAGATGTCCTTGAAATAGGTTTGAAACTAAAAAATATATCGAGTGGTTAAATTTTTTTTTCTAGAATTTTTATAATAATGACGTCAGCGGAGCGTAAAATCTAACTAAATTCTTACATACAAAGTGAAAAACAAAATACTTGTTACGCGATATGGCTATGCACGTACAACCATAAAATAAAAATCGTTTAACAATTTCTTAATTTTAAAATATATTCACGCAGATATATTCGATATAATATTCTAACTTTGATTAGATTAAGTTTCACGTCAAATTATAATTCGTTGAAATTCAACCGAAAACATAATTTAACGAGATAATTAATAAATCGAGAATCATAAAATTATCATAAATAAAATAATAAAAAAAAAAAATAATAATTTAATAATTTTATGGCTCAATCGGATTCAAATTATAATGTCAACTATTAATTTATCGTGATTGCCGATACATTTTGAACGTCATGTCTCGTAGAATATGGAACGGTGACAATTAAGCACTGCGGTATATGCAATAAACGATGCGTTAATTAAATTTTTGAAACAGTTCATTATTTAATGGTCATCTTCAACTAAGGTGGCATCTATGCATATATATAAATTAAACGTTACTGTTTGGTGTGCGTTGTCGCATTTAACACTGCATCGAATACTGGTTTTTGTGGACAGTATTGACCTGTTTATGGAGTTGAAACTTTTTAGCTCTATCCATCAAGATATCACATTTTTGCAATTACCTCAGGTGTTAAACTTGAAGAATCTTGTAGGCCATTAGTAATCATGTATCTGTACCGCTCACCGTTGACTGTCACGGTCTGACCATTAGCATTTTTGAAAAAATCTGGACCAATGATTCTGCTTATTGACATAGCCTCATTTAAACAAAAGTCTGTCTCTCGGCGTGAGTCTATTCATGATGAAATGTCAAATCAAACTAACCTCAAAATAATCGAGAACTGTCAAATCGCCTGTCACGGAAAACAGTGTTGCCAATTTAAAATTCTCTGCCTCAAAATAACACTTTTCTTTGGATAACGCTTAGATCTATAAAAAGTAGACGAATGATTCAAGAAAGTCAGTTTATTTGTTCTAAAAACACCATGTACTAGGGTAGTTAATGGTTCATCCCATGGACTCTGCACTCAAACAGGAAATCAATTGTGTTCATCGTATTATCACTAATCGTAATCTTAGTGATGAAAAATCCAATTTACATCTCTTTCCCATGGTAATTTGATTTGGTGAACACCGATGAACTTTTTTTTTTGAGCTTCCCGGTATATCTGCAGAACTTATATCTCTATAGCAAAATACTGATCTAATACCTTATGATTATAGTTATTTCAGCACATCGGTTATTTCGTCTCTGGTCAACGTGTTGAACTACTTTGGTTGATTTATTTTTCCATTTGTGATGGTTTACTTAGCGCTGGATATATGGCAGTATCCTCTTTAATCTTTCAAACGAACTATATCTCTTTAGGTAATTCCAGACAAAACAATTCGTAGTGCGAATTGGTGACACCTTGTTTTCCCTGGAATTAAATAAATAGAATTTCTGGTTTTGGAATAAAGCCATCTAGAAACGAGAAATTCATCGATCCCCTTTAGGATACTTGAATGCGTTTTTAGTGCTGCCTGTTTAATAAATCTTGTAGATAAGAAGACAACTGTTACTTACGTCAAAACCTGAGCTCCTCTGAATGGATCAAATTTTGCCGGCAAATTTGTTCTATGTCACATTATGACGTTTCGATGTATGTGGAATCTTAATAAAATATCCAACAGAGATGATTGGATGGTTGGTCATATTTTCAATAAATTATCTGATGACACTCATGTTGAGTTAATTCTCCATGATGTGGTAAAAAGTATAGCTATTCTTAGTGGTAACTTATATTCACCGTTTGCGTCCTTCACTCGAACTACGGATGTTGGTAGCAAACTTTGCATAGTTTATAAAGCACTTGTTTGGAAGACTAGCTTTTTCTGTTCACTGTTTTTGCTAGTTGATGGCATAGATTCTTTAGGGATTTCAGCTAATTATGTTACGAGGGTGGATGCATTAACATGAACAGATTTTTCATGAAATAAACTATGATGCTTTTTATGGTTTGATCATAGTAATTGAGGAAATCATTTTCTCTGGCTGATTTAAATAAAATTTAAATTTAATTTAAATCTGGCTGATTTTCTCTGGCCATTTTGATTTAATTTAATGTCATTTGCCTATAATGTCTTAAGCAAAATATGCTGTTATTATGTAGTGTCCGTTTTATGATAAACCGATCCGGGACATTGAAAACCACCAACAATTAAATGGAACTATGACCCAGAATAAACATGTCACATTAATCTAAAGCAGTACAACACTCTAGAGTAGACGAGAGCTTATTAACAATTTGTTTGTTAGCAAAATTTTGCAGATCATGGGTACTTCTTCTATATATCAAACTGAAGCTACATGGTGATAACGAATCTGATTCGTAAATATGCCTTCAAAAGTCAGTTGCAGCATTATTATGTTGCGTTTTTCGATTAAAATTTGTAGATTTTTCTCCAGATCATTTAACAAAAAATTGTATACCTTTGACCAAAGGAATATAAGACATTATACAGAGTGTAATTATACAGAGTGGAGAACCAAATGAAAAGCTTTGATAGGGGAAGTAATTCTAGGTTATTTTAGGTTTTATGTTTTAAGCTAAAATCGCTTAGAGTCTTCAATAAAAAGAGTTGTTGTCCAGAAATTATTCCCTTTTCTACTATAAACATTTTTATGTATACAGTAAACTTTTGTTATACAAATAGCTCCATAAGAAAAATTATACGACTTAATTCAGGTGGTAGGGGTCGCCGTACTGGCTACGGAATGGTTCCTTTTCTTCTAATCTAGTAACTTGGATATTTTATGTTGAGTTGCTCTTATTTTAATTTCCGCCTAAATGTTGATATGAAACTGTTCAATGCACTTCACTCTAGTGTTTACAATGGCACGATAGTGTAAATTGTAATGGTTTCTTGCAACCTGCGTCAGCGAGTTAAACTTTTTATACTTGTTACGCATGGTAAAGATAATGGTTTGGTTCTTAATACACGATGTACCAAACAGCCGTTCTCATTTCTGTAGGTTCTTATTCTCTCATCTTGTTATATCAGTGAATTCACCTTGCTTGGAACAAGGGGAGTTTTTTCTATTAGTTTATCACAAACCAGCTACAAAAATGTTTGAAATATAATTTTTTTTACACCAAATCCCCCGTTTATCTCTAATTTGGGAGTATTAGGTATTTAATTCATGGATTTGATACTCTGTCAGTTTCCATTTAGCGCTTCATTATTCATTAGGAAATCATGAAATTTGCAAATCGTTGTGGCAGGTGATTTAAATGGCCACATATTCTAAGTCCGTTACACTGTCTGGTACGGCGGTTGAAATGTTTGCAGTTAACCAACTAACACATCTTTTGGTTTTTACTAGATCTGTTTTAAACATCTTATGCCACTCATAATATCTCTGTCAGTTTCCCTTTAAGAAATTCTGACCATCAGCTTATAACAGAAAAATTCCCAAGGTCCTGGTCATGCCTCGAGAACGTTCCTGCTAAACATCAATTATGGCACTGTAAAAATGCGGACTGGACAAGTTGTTTCAAGAGTTCGAGCAACACTCTAATTTTGTCTTCGGTAATACTGTAAGTGTAGCTATTCTGGTTTCGGCTGTCATTCTCACGGAAATATAACAGACGTCAGTTGAAAATTTAGCTGAATTTAACGCGGCTAGAAAACTGGCAACGCGAAGGGTGTCGCAAGCCAAACAGAATCACGGTAAGAAGGTTAGTCGAGGAAAACTTCTTGGATAGTAGGAAATCATACTAATACTACTGAGCAAGGGTAGCAATCGGACTTTCAAAGTACCGCTCAATTGCTGTCGACTCGCTGCTTTTCAAAGCCCTTGAGACCATAATCAATTTTCTGGTAATTAATTATTTGGAAGATAACCGTCTATTTTCTTATTTAGTTTCAATCCAATATACTCCTATGCTGATGGCTCTTATGCTCATTTTTCTCCTCTTACTGTTTATCTTCTTCTTCATCGTGAAATGACGTTCCCGCAGAAAAATGGCTATGAAGGATCGCGTTACGCGAGACCTTAATACAATTCTTGAGTGGCGTGAAGCCAACAGGGTTGAATTCAATCTCAAGAAATTTTGATCCAGTGGTGACAAGACCTGTGAAGGTCCAAGACCCAGGTTAAAGTATAATTCTCATATTTGCATATTCAGATGCACTGAAAACTCGTTTGACTGCACTCAATCGGATCCTAAATCGAGCATCTTTTTTGATTTATGCCCAGTTTGTCAATGCCCATGCGTAATTTAAAACGGCTTGTGCACAGACAATCTGGAAATAAAATTCGCCAGGACCAATACATTTAAAAATTCGTTTTTTGTTCGGAGTGTCCAAATGTGGAATCAACTGAATGATGAGACATTACCCTTGGTATACAATTTATAGAGATTCAAACTTAATATTAAAACTAAAAAACTGGAAGACTGAAACGCTTTATTCTGTTCATATACCTTCTTCCCTCATATATAGTCCTTCCTTTCACATTTAGTAATATTATCTTGAGCTTTGAGATTCATCGAAGGCACTTATTTACGAAGACCTGCAGATTTATTTATGATTTGTTCCGTATGCTTCCTTGTCTCAAACCCATACAGTAGTACCAATTTTACATTCGTAACTTGGTCTTGTGGGACTGGACTGTGGTATTCGAAATTTTATGAAACATCCCTTCCTCTGCCTAACCTGTTTTTGTTATTGATGAATTTCGGTATAATTAGATCTGATAGCTGTTATCTTTTTCGATGGAATGTTTGTGCTTGAGCATGTATATGCCATCTCTGAGAGTACGCATTATTGCCTCGAGCGTTGTAGCATGTTTTTTGCCTTTTTATTGAACTCAGTTTTCAGCATCCTCATACATTTCTTGTAAGAGTTCAATTAAATTCATTGGGATTTCCATTTCATACAAAGCGTTTAACATATTGTGTTCCTATTTATCGTGCCAAATTCATTCGATTGTTCAATGGTAATTAGGATCAAGTTAATATGATTAACGTTACTTCTTTCATGTCAGAAACTGGCTTTTTTGGTTTTTAATCTTGCGTATTTTGGCGGTTATGTTATCTGTTAAAAAAATGTAGACGGTTAAAAAAATGTCCATTGGGGTTCTAGGCTAACAACGACTAAAGGTAAAGAACTGCTTAAAGCTGTCAGAAAATGCGGTAGTGAAACCTTGTCAACTGGAAAACCAACCTACTGGCCTACAGATCAAAACAAAATACCAGACTTAAATGATTTTTTTATAATCAAAAATGTATCAATGAACTATGTACAAGTAGACGAAACTCGAGACCTAAACTCGGACCGTTCTCCTATACTTTTGACATTAGGCGAAAAAATTAATCAAAAAGAAAGAAATCCAAGCCTAATAAATAAACACACTTGTTGGGAATACTTTAGGAAGTCCTTTAAACTTAAAGGCTCCATTAAAAAGCGAAGAGCAAATAGAAAACGAAGTTCAAAAATTTGTAAATGGTATACAACAATCAGCCTGGGAAAGTACCCCAAAAATTAAATATAAAATAAAAGGAAACAACTGCCCTAAATAAATAGAAAAGCGAGAAGAATATGGCAGCAAACAAGAGCTCCTCAATATAAAACTAAGTTAAACAGTTTAACTCAACAGTTAAGAAGGGAAATCCAAAAAGAAAAAAATGAGTCAATCAGTAACTGTCTAAAAAAACTAACTAATGATAGCAGGACTGATTATTCACTTTGGAAAGCAACCAAACAAATTAAAAGACCAACAATGCAGAACCCTCCAATAAGAATAGAAGGGGGGAAATGGGCTCGAAATAACGAAGATAAAGTTCAATGTTTTGCGGAGCACCTCGAAAAAATATTCCAACCCCATGGTGATCAAACTTTAGAATCTCATATAATAACGGTGGAATCTGAAAAAGAAAGTGAAGAAATTCTATTGACTTCACCAAAAGAAGTCATGCATGAGATAAAATTCAATATGAATTCGAAAAAAGCTCCTGGTTATGATCTTATTACTACAGAAATTTTAAAAGAACTACCAAGGAAGGCCCTAGTTAAGCTTACTTATATTATCAATGCAGCATTTAGAATCAAATTTGTGCCCAGTTTGTGGAAAATTGCATAAGTAATAATGATATCAAAACCTGGTAAACCACCATACGAAACTTCAACTTATAGACCAATTTCGTTGTTGCCAGTTATGTCTAAACTCTTTGAGAAAATACTGATTAAAAGGTTAAATTCGATAATCGAAAGGAACAACTTAATCCCAAATCATCAGTTCGGATTTCGTCGTCAACACTCAACAATACAACAAGTACACAGAGTAATCAATGTAATTGAGAAAGCACTTGAAGAGAAAAATGTCTGCTCCACGATATTTTTAGACGTGGCGCAAGGTTTTGACAAGGTTTGGCATGAAGGACTTAATCATAAGTTAAGAAACGTCTTACAAATGCAATTCGCTAAAATACTGGAATCATACTTGAAAAATAGATTCTTTAGAATTAAATTTGATGAAACTTATTCTGAATTGAAATAAATAAAAGCAGGTGTACCGCAATGCAGTGTATTAGGACCGATTTTATATTTACTATACACGTATGATCTACCTGAATTAGAAAACAACACAGTGGCGACTTTTGCTGATGACACTGCGATCCTAGCTGTTGAAAAAAGCAACGAAGAAACAACACAAAAATTACAATCAGCTATCTCCGAAGTATATAAATGGTCTAAAAGATGGCGAATTAAGCTAAATGAAACTAAATCAGTTCACATAAATTTTACCAACAAACGAGTTGAACATAAACCTGTTTCAATAAATCGAGAAATAATACCGTATGCGAATCTTGGCTAAGTATCTTGGCATGACTCTGGATGCTAAACTTAGATGGAAGGCCCACGTCAAAAAGAAAAATGAAGAACTAAAACTAAAATATAGAAAAATGCATTGGCTGATAGGCAGACACTCTTCTCTATCATCATACAATAAACTGCTACTTTATAAGCAAATAATGAAACCAATATGGACTTATGGTATTGAACTTATGGTTGTATAAAACTCAGCAACGTCAGTTGATCAGGAATAGTGATCTACATAGAGACCTTAAAGTGGACCCCGTTTCAATTGAAATAAAAAAAAATGAAAGGAACCACGAAGAAAGACTCCAGCAACATGTGAATATAGAGGCAATTCAGCTGTTAACCAACACCAATATTATATGCAGACTAAAAAGAATCAAACCCTTTGAACTGGTTCAATTGTTAGAACAAACAGCGGCTTGCTGATTTAGATCCACAATAACAATGTGGTATAAACAACAACTTACCAGAAACTGTGAAACGCCAATGGGTGGAGTCATAGATATAATTATCTTAGTAAATTAAGTCAGAAGTAAAATGCTCCAGGAGACTAGATTGTAATAAAATAAAATAAATAAACTTAAGTTATTTAAAGTTTAAAAAAAAATGTTATCTGTTCCAGCAGCTTTATTGTACTTTGGCTTCTCTATGACGCCTTTAACCTTCCAAACCGTTCGTTGATGAGTGTTGCTGGTTTCGTTATTAGTGCCAATATAGTGCCATGTGCAGTGCGCTCATTGTTTATTTGTTGTACCCTAATTTATCACATCCCACCAAATGGTTATCTTCATCAAATCGATTCGTATATCGTAAATTTGTTGATCTCGAAAACATTAAAAAAAAAAAAAAAATGAGAAAACCATAAACTAACTTTGCGGTGAAAATAAACGAACAATAAATTCGATTATTTAAGAAAAATCTTAAGATTTTTGAAATATTTATTGAAAAGATTTTTTTTCCTTTAGGCAGAGTATGATGTCTCATTACAAATGAAATAAAAAAAAATTCGATTTAAATTAAACGAAATTTATTATAAAATCATACAAAGAATAAAACTTCTGATCGTTTTACCAACCGAACATCAAATCAATTGAAATGTTATAAAGTGAACCATTGTTAACGTATAACGATTTAACGCGTACATCATTTTCAAGACCTTGGAGCAAAACCACATGCGTTCATTTGTCTTTATGGCTTGAATTGGTTCAATATCTACAAGCCACTTAAAGTGGATGATCACATATGGTGTTTTGAGGCACGTCACATTTGTAATTGTAATTAAATACGCAATAATTAGATTTTTTTTTGTTTATTAAAACAATTCCATCCTTTGGATGGAGATGATTCACGTTTTTGATATTTTAAAGTGGATTCCGCGTTTTTTTTCGTCTTAAAATATTTCCTCTTACTTCCAAAAAAAGTGGAAGCTTAGTATACTAATCTAAAGGTTTGTATTCCTTCAGGTTTAAGTCACTTCCGACCAATACGTATTTTCATTATCGTATCGATGTAACAAAGCTAAGACACCGTTAATCTGGTTTAGGAAATTTCATAGTACCTCTGGGATTATTACAAACGAAACTAATGAGTGACATTAAGTTTAATATTTTTGAATGTTATGAGCACTAATAACTAATCCAAATATTTCAAAAATGGTGTCGGAAAGAAAGTCGACGAAATTAAAAAGGAAATGGCAACAATGTGCAGTACAAATCACTCGCAATATGGTATTATGATGTTAAAAGGGAGTACCATTATTATCTTGACCTAAGATTTACCAAGCTGTTTCGCAGTTCTGTTCCAAGTCATGGTTGATCTTTTTTTCTTTTTTTCCCTAGCGAGTTCTAGTCCAATGACATTCTTATTTCATCACTTGGTAATTTTCTCAGTGCGTACGCCCAATCCGATTTCATTTCCGTTTCTTTATTTCGGTTTCAATGTCTGTTTGATTCGGGTTCCTATGTTGTCCAAAGGCTCTTATTGACGAATACCTGCGCCGTCCTTCTATTTTGTTCACACCGATTTTATGCGTTTTCTTTGTATGAGTTAAATTATTTTTTTTGGGATGACCATCTCATAAGTGTGCCATGTTTCTATTTATCGTGTCAAATGTGCGTTTGAAATCGAGGAAGAGATGGTATAAGACAGTGGTGAATCTTATAGTCATTAGATTGTTTAGGAATGAAACGGATTGAGTGACCAGAGCCAAAGTTCTTGCAAATATATTTCACTGGCAACGAAGAAAGAGAAAAGAACATGGCTACTATTTCAACATAATTGCAAATCAACCCAAACATGAATTAAGAGACGACGAAAAAAGTTTTCTATATGGGAATGTTATGCGTACCGCATACAAATGAATCCAATTCGTGCAAATGAATCCAATTACATAACGAAATGCCGTGAACTATTCCATCAGTTCGTTGTGGGCATGTACGTGAAAATTGCAATTGCCAAATCATAATCTTGCCAGCAACCTTGTTCAGCAGTCCCCGGCTCATGAACGAATACGCACAAGATGGTAAGATATATGTTCAAAAATTTGGACGTCCAGATCATCACCTTCACATCCATATTTTTGGATAAATCCAATGCTCGTTTAAATTCAATTCATTTAATTGAATGGCAAAAAGAGGCCTTCCGAAGAAGATCCCATCATTCTTTTTGAAACAATAAAAAAAAAACTATAGTTCATGGTCCATGCGGAACACTTAACACAAATTCGCCATGTATGAAAGATTGCAATTGCACAAAGCGATATCCATGTGAGCTGAACAAAGCCACTCAAATGGGAGGTGATGAGTATCCTATGTATAGAGGCGAAGAAACCCAGATGATAGTGGATGCATGGATGATGGACATGGCCGTATTTGGGCTAGCAAATCAAGGAGATAAAGTCATTCAATTTCAGATGCTACATCAGCAGCAGTGAAGCAGTTTGGCAAATATTCGTATTTAATACCCACGAACGTGTAGCGACCATCGCTATACACAAATAATATTCAGATATTTCGTGCAGATTCATATAATTC
Source organism: Tipula confusa (assembly GCA_963556175.1). NCBI lineage: Eukaryota > Metazoa > Arthropoda > Insecta > Diptera > Tipulidae > Tipula > Tipula confusa. The sequence continues at coordinate 61,203,641 of OY744475.1, read as the reverse complement.
GCTAACTCTACATGTACACTGTATATAAATTTATATAGAACGTAAAGTAGCAATTACATATAGCACTCGGTCGCCAAGGCCTGATGCGATGACCATTAATTTTTAACTAAAATTCCTCATCAAATCGAAACTGAACTTTGCTTTGCTTTGACCATCTACACCTGAATTATTAAAATAACGACACAACATTCCACCTTCGTTATAAACGCTATCCAACTGTTCACTTGGAAAATGGCCAGCGTGTATATTTCATCGATCAAAATGCACAAAATAGAGCTGATCAACCACCAAACACAACACTCACCACCTTTTTCCAATTATGTGCATTCGAGGTCTTCGCTAAAACGTTTCAGTATATTGAAGTGCCCAAATACTATACACTCGGAATACACCGACAAAAACATATGCGAAAAGAACGCGAGATGCAATTGTTCCAGAGTATGCTGGATAAACACGCAGTACATCCTAAAAACGCAAAGTGTTATTATTCGCGATTGTTATGGCAAGCAATCATAAAGGTTCAACATTATTCGTTGCATTCGATAGAGTTATAGAGTTAAATTTATAAAGAAGTATGATTCAAGCTGGTCTTACTTGAAAATGATCGCCATTGGCGCTAATAGAGGGATCGCTTACGTGACTTAAATATACGTGCAAGACAGAGAGCTGGTGCGAAAACAGCAATTTCGATGTAAACCAGCAACGACATTTCGTGGAAACGATCGATGGATCGATTAGAGCATTCAGCACTTAAACTTACGTTGAATTTGAACTAGATCGAAACACCAACCTGTAACATCAGCAAAAAATACGGAATAGCCACAACCCTTAAAACATGCAAAATTATCATTTATAGGATGAATTCACCATAGCAAATAAAAAATCGTTAGAGGCGCTTGACCTGACTCTGCAAGGTTTCCTAGGAAAAACCATGGGTGGCTCTCTAATACTTCTTTAAGTTGATTTTCGCCAAACTTTGCCCATTATAACTTGATGAGCTGAATGCATGCCTGAAAGCAACTTATTTATGGAATAAGTCGAAAAAATTACTATGCCAACGAACATGCGTGTGAATTTGCCAAATTTAGCCAGATGTTCCAGCCGTTATAGGCAAGGTATTTCCACATTTAACACACTGGAGGTTGGTATTCTAGATTGACTGCATAAACGTGCAATTTTGTCTTCACTAAACGTGATAAATTTCAATTGAAACTGCCCGGAAAATCAATCAAAATCCAAATCAATTGAGACAGTGATGGATGAAGAACAAGATGTCAATTATCATACTGAATTTCTTAATTCGATGGAGCTACCAGAAATGCCACCACACATATAGATGTTGAAAATTGGATCGCCGATGATGCTCATTCGAAATTTGAACGAGATTGACCATAAAAAACCAAATTTGATCGGGGCTTTGCGTCTTGCCTTCGCAATCACCATCAATAAAGCAAAATGGCAATCGTTGACTTGAATTTGAATTTAAAAAAAAATTATGTTTTCACAGGGCAATCACATGTTGCTTGCTTCCGAATTGGCACAGTGAAGAATTTATACAAGCTGTCGATATTTTCCGACCAGATACTTTTTAATTTCATGGTGAAGTGATTTTAATCCATGTTACCTTTTCTGTATTTTTATCTGCACTTTACATTGCTCCGTCAATCCTGTACTTCCGTAAACTATGGGTCACCCCATGGATTCTGCACTTCAAAAGGAGTCATAGTTGTGTTCATCGTGTCATCACCAATCACAATCAAGTGGAGCAAATTGCGTTTTACATACCTTCCCCGTTTGTATTCGAACACAGTACCTCTTCACCCAAACATCACAACTTTAACTACTACACCAATTGCTCGTGATCTAATCCATTGGACTTATACTTTTTACGTATATTGGCACCAAATTTAACATCAAAAATCGGCGGCATCGGCCCTGAATATAAACATATAAAACAGATACAACGTATAAATTTCAACAACTTCCGTTCTCAAGTTTCGCTTTGAGCTATATAATCTTCATGTTGTTCTTGTTATATGTACATAATATACCGTTCAACAACATCTTGCTTACATTCCTTAAGCGCGCATACAGTGAGAACAAAAAAAAATTTTGCAAAAATTTTGCAGTCACAAAAAATTTTTTTTTGTTGCTTTCATAGTTTGATAAACGTGTTCGAGATGAAATGAAATGTGTTCAAAACTATAAGCATCAAGTCAAAATGTGTTGTGTAACTAAATCCATATCAATGATCTATTGGCTCTTAACTCTTTTCGATTTCGAGTAGATTACGAACAAATAGTGAAGGTGGGGTTTTTTCCAATTTTTTTTTTAATTTTAATAACAGTAATAACACTAATTGGATATTAGTGGGATGGTTGTAACTTGTACAGAATTATTACAAAATTCAAATGTTTTGGGTGGTCATGACGTGTATACCATATACAATGATTGATCGATTTAAATCGATATGGTTTACAAATCGCTTGGGAAGAATTAAAAATAAAATTAAATTGGATTATAAATTTATTTAAGTAGTACGTAGTTGTGATGGAGTATCGATTAGACTTTTTGGAAATATTTAGCCTCTATACATTTTACGTGCACCTCCTCTATCTATATTTAATGTGACATTGAGGATGTAGAGAGGAGGTATATGATCATTTGAATCTAGTGGATTGGTCTTTTCTAGCCCTTTTTTTTATTCCATATAGAATTTCAAAATTGCTTTCACTTGGCGGTGCTTATTGCTTAATTGAATGATTTTGTGACCAGTCTATTGACAAATTAAGTATAGGCAAAATTCATTTTGCTATTGATTGTTTTGTGACTTTTTAAAGTAATCAAGCCTGCTTATGCGTAATTTTTTAAGTTATCGCGGAATAATCGTCGAAATATTTTATTCACAAACTATGGTATCTACCTGCTTGTGTTTCAATGAAAATAGGCAGCTGTTTTCTTACCGGTTGCTTGTTTTACTATCTGGCAGTCCATCAGTATCAAAGAAATCATTGATTAGAGTTTGCTGCTGGAGGTGTTCCTTGGGTTTTCTTCTGTGAAGGTGTCGTTAATAGATAGAGGTCTTACTTTAGTAATGGGATGCTTAAATTTGCCCCCGTTGCCGGTTTTAATTGCCACTACTCTCGGTAAACAATCATTATCTGGTTGGCTAAAATTCGTTCAAGAAAACTTTGTAGGTGGAACCTTATTTTCTTTGATCAGGACGACGTCATCCATATTCACCTCTCGTTGTTTGATGTTTTTTTTCCTCGACTTGGAAGTAGAGTTATGTTTTCTTTTAGTATGTTTGAGATTCTGTCTGAGTAACTAGCGAGTCTAGCTCTTTTCTCAAATTCCACATCCATTTCTTCCGTGTGGATATCTGTCAAAATTCATAACAGTGTACCGAAATCTAAAATTTTGTATTCTCAAATTCCATACTAAGGAAAAATTTCCCTCTAAGGCCGTGTGCGAATCGGTTAAAAAGTTAAATATTTAGCTTTTTTCGAAACGAAATAGAAAACGATAGTTCGTTTCACACACAGACTAAGATATATCCGATTGGGTATATACATGTAACATTTTTCCCTGTGTATGATAATTTTCAAAAATTTAATATTTGGTTTCTATTTATAGTATTGACTTATTAGATGTAATTAATTATATTTTTTTAATTACTAAGACTGTGTCCGAAACCCATGATAAATATTTGCATATACAAATTTTTGACATTTATTGGATAATAACGAAGACAGTCAAATTATCACGGTCAATTGCTATGATAATTTTTGACAAATGCCAAAACTTTCTATAATAAAAGCCAAATTCATCGCACACTCGGATGTATACAATAAAACATATAAAATTTACAACTTAGTTTTGTAATAGTACCATTCAAAAACCATATAAGAAAAATTTGAACTTTTTCGTTGCTATGACAATTTCAATAAACAATACACACAATTAAATGTAATTTTTCCTCATAGTAAAACAAATTAGGCGGGGAAATATTTCAATCAATGTACTGATTGACATGTTCTCGGACAGCGTAACATAAAATTGGGAATGTAGGAGAATATTTTTCAAATAAATGTCAGAAATTTTATTCCCCTAAAATTTATCATGGGTTTCGGACATAGTCTAAAAGGAAGTAAATATAATGTCCACTTAATCTATATACATTAAATTATTTAATTGCATAAATTTATTTCTTATTAAAATCATTAAAATATTATTCATACATGTATTGAGTTTTTGTTATTGTTTTTCTTGTTGACATGCAAAACATTACCAAAAATGAACTAAACTCAGTTCACCACTCTATGGAGTGCAATGAAGTTAGATAAATTATGTGAGTGGTGAATAAAAAATTTCGAACGTTTCGAGAATAAGTTTTTTAGTTGCATGTGGAATTTATATGTGGCAATACCAAGAGAATTTGATAGGTAATTTTGACAGTTGTCTACATGTGGAAATATGGGTGGAAATAGGGCCCCAAAACATATAGTTTGATAAAACTGCTACTTTCTAACGTCTTCCTAAATGTGGTTCTGAAGACGGTATAACACACCATGTTGATTCGTATTTAGCTAGCATTTCTTGAAGATGTGAAATACTTTGTTTAATGGCTTAATTTTTTTATTATATTTTTTAGATGGAGTTTCAACAAAGTTTTTTCCATTTAAGTGGAAAGCATACATAAACCGCTGTGTATCCTTTATAGGAAGGCTTCTGCAGTGTATGTGAAGAAACTATCCTATCTTTTGGTAGGTTTGCCGTCAGCTATTGTTTGGTGGTAGCCCGGAATCGGTAACATAAAGAGTGGCCCATGTAACGTTTTCAATTTAATCTGGCTCTAAATTCAAAGACGGTTGAGTTTTTTTCAAAGCGGTTTGTTTTATTAGAAAGAGAATACATTACCATTAAGAATGGAACAAAATTACATTCAAAAGACTTCCACAGTACCCTATTCTGTCAACCCAATTTTCAGAACATTTTAATGGCAACTTCGATTTGATTTTTGAAGTCTTGGATAGTCTTTAGATGATTAGCGTGGTGGCCAATTGACATCTCCGTTACGGGTGATACTCTTTGTGGATGAAGCCATCGTTTTTTCCATGTTTACGTCTGGATTTTCTGAACCCCAAACGTGACAATTTTTCTTCTTGACATAACCTCCGAGGTGAGAATGTGCTTCGCGGGAAAATATGATTTTTCGGTAAAAATGCTCATTTTCTCATTTGAAGTAAGTATTCAATATTTCCCAATTTTGTTCAAGCGTAAAGCGACCTTTTTCGTAAATGTCAAACATTAAACTAATTTTCGGTCAAAACACGAATGACGTAAGTGCTGTCACACTCGAAATAACTAATAGTTGAAATTGCGAACGCCAGATGGACCACCCCTTATTACGAAATATCTCGTGACGAACATCAGTTGTTCTTAGATTTCCAGCAAAAGGTTGAGAAGAAGGAGATGCCCTGTCCTCGATATTCTTTAATCTTATGTTAGAATTTATAAAAATGAAACAAGATGTTACCGTCAATTCAGTTACAACCTGGCATATGTAGATGATATATGTGTGATTTCACTTGTACTACTCTCAGCTTTCGTTATTCTCAAAATCGATGTGTCTTTTTACTCAACTCTCGAAAATCACGTTGCAAGGTAGCCTTGAGCTTACTACGAAAATCCATGTCTTGTATATGTGTAAAGGAATTCAGATTGTTATCTGAAGTATTTGACAACTGGTTGGTATTTGTTTCAAATTTCTGATTGGTTCTTTTGTGATCGAGCTTTATGACGTTCGTTGTCGATTCTATTATAGATGATTGTTGCTGCAATAGCTTTTGGTGATGTTGTTGGGTTAGCTGACGATTTGATATGATCTCCTTGTAGAAGTTTCTAGCACGTTGATCTAGTACGCTAAAAATTTTTTTGGCTATTCTTCCGATGAAGTTAGCAGATGATCTTTTACGACGAGATTTTTCATTGTAATTTTTCCTCAATTCCATTGACAATGGATTGATAATATATGATCTACCGTCTATGTCAGGTTGAAGTATGTAATTCGTTTCCATTGGCCAGTTATTTAGCAATTTTACCGAAGTACATGCATGGGATAGGTTACTGTGGACCTTTGGTCATGATTCCATTCCGATATAATCCAGAAGTAGTTGTGCTAAATGCATCAAATACGACAATTTTGATCATCAGTCACTTTAATCATTATTACTTGCATGTGGTCTAGTCGTTAATATTCTTCCATGAAGTTATGGCAACGATCACCAAATGTTTTATCTTTCAGAGACGTTTTATCAACCTGTAGTAATCGAGCCTCTGCCCTCCTGTTGAGCTTGCCTGTTTTCATCTTAAACAAAAGTTTTAATATTATTTATTGGTATCGAAATCAATTTCTGCCACATCACCTGCTAATATTTTAAATACCATTGCTTCAATAACTCACACATGCAATATGATAACAACACACAGAATGCGGAAAGAACCAAGTGTCTGACAAGTTGTGTCTGACAAGTTGTAGACTACATTAGTTATCATTCCATTACATAACAAGATTGCTAAACTTCTAGAATAACCATATCTAGAAAATCCAACGTAAATTTGGCCACGAGAGAAGCAGCCTTCCCTTAAATCAAGTTCTGAAATTCTTAAAGTTTGTGTGTGATTTATTAATGGTCATAGCGATCTTGTGCTTTTTGTCCTGGAAACAATGCATCTTTAAACTCTTTGGTCTACATGTAAAAGTTATGAAAATGTCTGGTCAACCTTTGCAATGAACGAATGTCGTTGCATCCAGCGCACCCTCATACATATATATCGTGATCCTCCAATCAAAGATTGGCGGAAATTTTCTAACCATAATACGGTATGCACATAAATTCCTTTTCCTTTTTAAAGAGGTACCTGTGCAGGATTACGGTAAGGCAGATTGATACTGTATCCATCTTCACCATGTCAAAATATAAGTGGATACTGTGAAGCATCGTATGAACGGTGAGTTTCACTTATTTCAGCCTGAATAACTACTTCAAACTTGTCACAATCAAAATCTAATTTTTCAAAAGTTGTTTTAAAATTCTATAGGTTTTGCATTCAAGAATCATGGAGCATATGTTGCAATAATTACTCCTACTTCATACTTGGATAGTGATCACACTATAATTATGTGTCTCTTTCATTTTCACAAAGAAAGTTGATCTGAAGATACTGGGCTTTCTTCTCTGGCAGCTGCATTTAACTTTCAACTAAATGGTATATTTGTCCAAGGGCTTTAAAAGTTGGCAAAAAACCTTCCTGTGTAACTTTTTACAGGCCCGAACTTTTACTTTTTAAGGAACGATGCCCTCGCAACTCTTTCGCATTTAAGTCAACGTCATAACGTCATAACTAGCCAAATCGAGGAAGCACGACTATGGGTTCGCTTTTAATTAATCTTCTGTTCGTTGCATTGCTCTAGCCATCATGTACTGTCATGGCATAAAACACAATATAAATACACAAAGTGCTAGATGTCACTACTGGTATTGTTTTAAAATAATCAAAATATTTTTATATGTAACTATAATCGCCTAAATGTCATACATTATACTAAATGTTGATGAAATTCTATTCTTTTTTTTTATGATGGTAGTACTATGTGTACTATGTATACTGGGTACCGCTCAGAACTGGATATTTTAAAACTGGATATTTCAAAACAGGATATTTTGACATATGATTTAAACTTAAAATGATTTTTTAGGAAAATTCTGGAATTAGGCCAATTAGGGAGGAATTTGGCGAGTTCTTAACCGATTTGGATGAAATTCGATATGTAGGATGAAAAAAGGATTTAAAATTTTTTTGGGAAACCTCTGGAATAAGGTTGTATAAGGCCAATAAGGTTTCATACTTGAATAATTTTAAGCAGAGAGATAGAATTTTCCTTCACTTAAAGGGTTTTTTTTAATTGCTTCTTTTCTCATCTTATTAAAATAATCATTGACTTGATCGAGTTTACTGTCAGTAAAATTTATCATCATATATCATTTATTCCTCTACTTAATATAAATTTTCTTCACTTTAAAGAATCTATGTGAGAAAAATTAATTAATTTTCATCAACATTTTCATTCTACATATCGAATTTCATCATAATCGGTTAAGAATTCGCCGAGTTCCTTCCTTACTAGCCATATTCCACACATTCCAGAACTTTCCCAAAAAATCATTTTAAAATCACATTCCCATCCTACATATAGAATTTCATCATAATGGTTTAAGACTCACCGAGTTTTTCCCTAATTGGCCATGTTCCAGAACTTTCCCAAAAAATTATTTTAAGTTTAAATCACATGTCGAAATATCTTGTTTTGAAATATCCAGTTTTGTACTATATCTCGTTTTGTACTTTATCTCGATTTAAAATATCCAGTTTTGAATTATCCTATTTCGTCAAATCCAGTTGTAAAATATCCAGTTTCGACCGGTACCCATTTATACTATGCATAAAATGAAAATGTTAGGCGGAGGTTGAGTAGGTGAAAGTTATGCATTTCCAGCACAACAACACATTCCAGGAGCGTAATTTTTTCAATTTAGAGCTCGGCAATATTTACATTCAAAATCCATAAGAGCTATTTAATCCACCTGAGGATCAGTTTCATAAGCGATTTCGAATTCATGTTCCATAGCTTAACGGATTTTCTGTTTCCAATGGTAATTTCTTCTGTCTACTCGAATTCCAGGAGCTCAGTAAGCGTTTGAATGATTATGCTGATACTTAGAAATTGCAGCCTTCTGGACAAGAGGATTAGTTTACGAAAAATTTTTTTTTTGCCGCTTTGAGATGTTATTTACGCGTAGCTTTGAAGTATCGACTTCGTCGTATTTTAACTACTTTCTTACCATCGGAAGGCCGTGCCATAAATGTTGGTTATTCCTGATTTAGGATGTCGTATACATTAAAATGACCAAGCAGATTAATTTCCGGTCAAACGCAATCTTTTTATATGATAAATGTTATTAATTATTACTTAGCTCTCATGAGCATTTTATTCTCTGTACCATAGATAATGTAAGAGCGAGACCGAAATAGGCAAACACCATATGCTATCAACAAGAATTCCTGTTGTGGAAAATAAAAAGAAGTTTAAATATTATTGGTTAGACATGTGATGCGACTCAAGGCCTACTTTATCTTTTACAAGCGAGCTCGTATTCTCGAATTTTTGCGATTTTTACCGCTTAAAATTAAAATTTAAAGGCTACTTTATGACATCGAATACTATACTAGCATTTTAAATTGATAATGTGACGTCATAGTTGTCATTTGTATGAAAAACAAACAAAACACGGGGATTTTTTATGATTAAGTTGGCCGTCTGCGAATATTTTGCATAAAGTTGAAAATATTTTAGCTCGTAGGGGCATTTTTTTTTCAAATTTAGTTTATGCGATTGGTCGAGAGCACGAACTTAATATGCTAGCATAATATCCGAGGTTTTAAAGTCGCCTTAAAACGATCACATCGACCATTTTTGTATCACATTCAAAGGTGATAAGTGCCATCGTTAACGAATTAAAACGATCAGACCGATAATCCATAAACTAATACTGATTTTTTGTATAAATCTCGTAATCCTTGTGCATGTGTCATACACTTATCCTGTTTCCGTATTGTATGTATGCACACGTCCGATATTTTTATTAAACGGTGGCGCGCGGATATTGTAAATCCATAAATCAAAATTCTGTTCCCATATATGTAGGCGCACTATGTACGGTTTCACATTTATTTTATAATTCTAGACAACGACGGTTGGTTTGGTGTGACAAACAATGCGTACAGTATATAATGTATATGTACAATACAAAAAAAAATGGGGCAACTATTTTTTAGTTGTTATTTACAATTTTTTGGTCATTATTTTTTTTTTATTATTGGAATATGTGACAACAATAAATAAAACTACAAAAATTTATTTTGTCGCAAAAAAAATTGAAATGTAATACATTTTAGCTGTATGAATGTAATCCGATCTATAAAGTCATGGTGTATAGTAAACAATTTTTTTTTTTAGTTTTTAGTTTTTTAGTTTTAGCTACTACTTACATGTTCTAATACCGCAATGTGTATTTTGTTATATACTCGGTGTATTATGATGTGAAAGTAGTTTTAAATTATTTTAAGAGTCCAACGGGGTTACGTAATCCGCCATATGATCATCAATGTTTTGCCTGTAACGGTATACGTACGTAATATACTCGTATGTATATTGCATAGAGTAAAGAGGCAAGTTCAAAAGACATAAACAATTGATGCGAGATATTATATCGACAACGGTGGAATCGTTGTGGGTGTAATAATCGGTTTATTGATATCGTATACAATTTCAAAGATGATATATAGCAACGTAAAGTAACTTTTATAATATTATTGTTGGTTAAGACAATTTTGTAGAAGACAACTTGTTTATCGTTATTAATTATTTTCCCGGTTTTATTGATCTAGAGCATTCGTAATCAATGTTTAATAAAAATTACAGGGAAACTTCGATTTACGTGTTTTTTTGGAAGAACGCATCCGCTTTAGCTTGTCGGAATTGGCGAAGTATTTGCATATAAGTATCGTAGGAGTGAGAACGCCACCACTTTCTCAAATAACTGGTAGTATATTATTTTGCTCCGCGTGATTAGCACATGCCATTTGAATCTAAATTTTTGTTTAGCATAGATCTGTGGTTACAATAATTTTAAGGCTAGTTTAAACATCATTGGCAGCATATTAAAATGAAACTGTATGAATTTTTATCGTTACTTTCTTATTTTAGTTCTCTGCTGTGCTATAACACAGTAGTTACTTCCTGTGGGCTAAGTCCTGAGCAACTAAATCAAGCGGCTTCATGTTGAATATCCGTGTTTTCAAGGAGTTGGAAATGCTGGATATATTTTTTGGTATTTCTTGTGATGTCTTCGTTGACGGTTTCATGTAGATCCCTATGTAAATTATCGTTTCTAATAAACTAGGGTACATTGACAATGCATCGTAGTACTTTGTTCTGGGACGTTTGTGTAATCTTAACGTTCGTTTTATTTGTGCATCACCAGAGCTGGATGCCATAAGTCCACATCGGCTTAAGTATATGCTTGTATAAATGCAGATTATTGTGAATGATACTATTTCTTCCAATGAGCACATTTTTCTGAATTTTATATCCAGTTCTTGCTTTTTTTTCTTGACATGCTCTTTCCGTTTGAACTTGGCGTCGAGCGTCATACCTAAGTATTTTGCCATGTTCGGATGTGGTATTTCCGGCCTATTTATGTAAATAGGTACAGGTGATCAACTTTTAGATAGGTGAAGGTTGTGTGAACTGAGTTTCAATTTTATACTCCATTTTTTTGTCCAGTGGGCAATTTCATTCACAGTGTGCTGTAATTTGACAGTTGTCTCTTCGATTATACTTCCAACAGAAAAAATTGCTGTATTATCTGCAAATGTTGCAATATTGGTTTCTCCAGTAATAGGTATGTCATTCGTACAAAACATTTTCAAGACTGGTCCCAGTACCCTCCCTTGTGGTACTCCTGCTTCAGTTCTCTTGAGTGATGAGAACTCTCTTTCATATTTCACTCTGAAATATCTCCCTTCATTGTATGATTTTAATATTTCATAGAACTGCTTAGGAAGGTTGCGATGTAATTTATATTCCAGTCCTCGATGTCAGACTCGATCAAAAGCCTGGGTAACATCAAGGAAAACTCCAGCACATACCAATTTGTTTTTAAGCGTCTTCTCAAACACGTTAGTGACTCTGTGTACCTGCTCTATTGTGGAGTGTTTCTCTCTAAAACCAAATTGGTGAGATGATGACAGGTGTTTTTCCTCAATCAGAGGTTTCATCCTTTTGAGGAGTAATTTTTCGAACAGTTTTGACAATGATGGTAATACAGATATAGTTCTGTAAGACTTTTTCTCAATAGGTGATTTATTAGGCTTGAATATCATAATAACTTCTGCTATTTTCCACTGCTGAGGAGCATATTTCATTCTAAATGCTGCGTTAATTATGTGTAGCAACTTCTTAAGACTTTTTTCTGGCAACTTTTCAATATATTTTCCTGTAATAAGATTGTATCCAGGAGCGGTTTTTGCATTTAGGCATAATTTAAATACACATAGTACTACCATCATAACAAAAAATCAGTTTACCCATTGATTCCAGATGTCGGGTCGATAGAATATCGTCAACATTTAGTATAAATATATGACATTTAGGCGATTATATACATATACAAATATTTCGACTATTTTAAAATGATCCCAGTAACGACATCCAGCACGTCAATGGGCTAACATACCATGGTTCTACTATGTGTATTTATATTATGATTTAGGTTATGTTGGATTTAATTTTTTAAATTGCAACTGGTCATATGTCTAACTCGTCTTCTTTTTGCATTGGAAAGGTATTTCCATCTGCTGTTTGTCTAGTCAAAGGTTTAAACGTTTCTTCAATATGTTCAGCAAAACGATCAGCTTTATCTTTGGGACTTTTTACCCAAGTACCATCTGCTTTTTTGATCTTTTGTAGCTTCGCAAAAAGAGTAATCACTTTCTTTGTGGCCAGAAAGACTTATTCAATGTCTGTATTAACTTCTGCAGCTTGTTTTTGAACTAATTGAAAATAGTTTTGTACTCTGGTGAAAATTTTGCTAGCTTTCAGCTTTTATCTGACCAGATTTCTTGTTTGACAATCAATACTTTCCTTAATTAACAGTGCGAAACTTTCCCAATTGGTCTTCCCGCTTGTGAACCTTGGTGGCTTTTCTTTTTCAATTATTGTTTCACTGATCTTAAGTATGATTGGAGAATTATCCCAAAGATCTTCATTATTTTTAATGTGGATATAGTATTCTGAAATACCTTTAGCTATGAAAAAGATAATCACGCCTGGTCTTTTGTTTGTGTTCGTTGGCCAATAAGAAGGAATATCACTTGAACGAAAGTTTATTTGATGTCCATCTTATAATAGTTCTCTAACTTTAGGTGATATTAGTCTTGAACCCCAATGCGTATGTTTGCATTGAAGTCTCTTCCTATGACGAAATTTAAGTCTATCATTTTGAGCATTGAGAGGTAATCATCCTTTTTAAGTTGATGCCTTGATGGACAATATATCGCAGCAACTCGCAGCTTCTTGTAATTATTTAGTTGCACGCTATATGATACAATTTTCATTGCCTCTATTTCGAGTTTGACATCTTCGAAGATAGTTGCTCCACTCCTAGTTTTTTCTGCTGGTTGTATAGAATGATAAAAAGAGTAACCTTTTATTTTTGCATAGACTTTCTAGTGAAATGGCTCTCTGCTATTAAGCATTTATCAATGGTTTCTGTATTCAAAAAGATTTCTAGCTCTGGAAGAGGCTGTAGAAGTCCATTAGCATTCCAGGTGGGTATTCTTAGTATTTTGTTTATTTTTTGTTGCTTAGTGAGGGATCACATAAAGCAACTTTTTTGCTACAAATCTATTTAATTTTTCCTTGATGTCGTACTCGCTGTTCTTCTATTTTAGAGAGGCGATCGGCAATAGCATTTAAGGTATTTTGCATAGTTGTCATAGCTTGTTGAATTCCAACATTTTGGAAGAGAATCCCTCTGTCACTGTCGCACTATGGAAAGTATTGGCAGTTTTGTCGGGATTTCCTTTTCTTTCGTTGCTCTCATTGTCTGGTTTTTATTTGCCCTATTTCACATGTTTTGCAGTGTTTTGGCTACTTCACACCCTCTTTAGCTAGCAGGATAAGTTCCTTGACAGTTTGCGCATTTTGCTGGAGTGTTCCTATCTATCTCGCATTCTATCATGCTTTCCCGCACATTTTACACATCTGGTTTCACGATTGCAGTATTTTTGCGTGTGGTTGTATGTCTGACACTTTTTGCATTGAGGTATGATTCCTATCACCTTTTTCAATGGTTCCATTCGGACAACCATTCCCAAGATGTACCTAGTATTGAATATGTTCTTAATTATGTCTGCGAGGTTGCAAAGGTCTGAGTAGACCTTTAGCAACTACTCTAATGGGTCTGGTACTTTTGTCTTCATATGTATACCATTATGGAGACCTTTATCATTCAATACAGTTGAAAGTTTTTTATAACCGTCTTGATCAGGTATATATACGTTCCACGTTGTTGTTTAGCGACACAAGCTTATACTCCTTTTCGGTCACTTTTTTCATTAACGCTTGGTGTGGTGGTTTTTCTTTCTTTGTTTTGAGGGTAGTAGGTAATTGGTATATCTTTGCTCCCGATATGTTCACACTCGTGCTCTTTTCTCGAAACGACTCAGCTTTCTTTTTACTCTATGAAAGAATTTACTTCTTGTGTTTTTTGTTTTGTTTTAAAGCCCTTTTTCATTTTCTTATTATCCAATTGGTTTCTCTTTCTAAATCTTCCTCGTCGGTTTGAATTACCATCTTTCGTTTCTTTGTTGTTGTTGTCCTGGTTTAAACCGAATGTCACTAAATTCGGAGTTCACATACTAATGACTAAGCACGCTCTGAGCCACGCAGCCATCGGCGAATGTAGTGCCACATTAGCTTGGGTGTGCTAGTTTTTGGTTAGCCGGCACCTGGGTAGGCGCCTGATGGGGGACTGGCAAACATTTATTTTTAATATTAAGTCAGATTACTTTCCATTTCTTTTTTAAATTATTAGATGATTGGAACTGCTTTGGGACTTTTTGCCCAAGCCCTATCATTCTTTTCAAGTAGAGGTACTTGAATTTTAGGGGTTTTGAGATGTTTGGTCGGCTTCCCTAGTGAGTAACCAGAAGTTTTTTCATCAGGAAGACTTAAATATCTGTTCCTTACTAATTCTCTAACTTCCATTGGGTAGGTAATGTTAAACACCCCTTATAGTTTGTAAAATGGAGGGGCTGTCATTGCAGAATAATGTATTATTTTAATTCATCATTCAACTGCAGTGAATTGCTTATTGGCACCTGAAAATTATTTTTTCCTCTTTTAATTCGCTAAAGAGATCGCAGTTTGTTTCAATTTTATATTAATGGCCAGTGACGCAATAGCTATAAATTTAAAAGATTTGCGATGGTTCCATTGAATCAGAAAACATCTATTGAGACAACTTACTTCCCTCTAGAACCCGGGTGTAATTCGACTAACCGTACTTTGGAACACAATTTATCTGTTTTGACGATGACGAAAGGTCTGAGGTGATATTATAGTCGTCAGTTCTAGTTTTGTTATAACCTGATAAGAAAGGAGGTTGTTTCTTAAGATGTTGTTAGGAAAACGAGCAAGTAGAGTCATTTTTTGTTGTATTGTATCATATTATTGCTATTGGAATCTGAAACTGATGAACAACGAAATCTAAGAAATAAGCTCAACGATTTCTAGGTTAGAGCTGCTTTAATAGTCCACACATTCAATCAAATATATCGCTTTACACCGAAATAAATTGGTATAGTGATTTAAGAAATTCAAACCACCATTCATTACAAATCTCTCTCCACGGCCTAATAAACAACTGAAATTTTATTTATTTAGTACGGGTAGAAAACCAAATATAACAAATCATTAGTCTGTCATACACCAATCATTATAACTATTATATACATTAGTTACTTGTTAAAAATGTTTGTAAAGTATTTTGATTTCGATTTAATTAAACATTTAGATTTTTTTTTTAAATTTATTTACAACTTTTGTATTATGTCACGTAAATACTCGGTAGACATTATTTAATACTCGTCGTCATGGCTTTTGATTTAAAAAAAAAAGAAAAAGAAAAAACGTTTGAGAATTACTCATTTGCAATTCACCACATCACTCATGGTTTTCGGCGATCATATAGAGACATAAAATTAGATCTATTAATGTATTGTGTATTATAGATTTACGTCGTCCAACCATTCGATTGTACAAAATCGTAAAACCGAAAGTCAATTTTTTTAAAAGTCATTTATCCATTACAATGGAGTTATGAAAATTCCAAAGAAAATCCTGCCGATTGTGCATCGAGAAGTTTGAACCTTTCCAACGATCACTCTCTCTGGTAAATGGACACACATGTCAGAGAGACTCGTTCGTATATGCCCAACAACCACAAACTGAAGTCACTACAGAAGAGCTAAGAAACGAAGTATGCGCATTCTCCACTACAAGCAAGGAACAACTAAATTATTACCAAGCTATCTTACAACCAGAAAACTCCAGGACAGGTTGAAATTAGCCTTAAAGGTAACACAACAGTTTTGGTTTTGGGCTATTCCGAATTCGTCAAACAGCTTGTCAAAGAAAGCGAATTAGACGTACGTACGCTTAATACGAAAATAGACAACGACGGATTCTTTTTTTTATTGTCATTGTCACTGTCAATGTTATCATTTGACGTCTTTATTACGTGAGAATGTCACCCAGACTTAGCCTATATACATTCTCGAGCCGTCGTGCTTGGTCTTATTAACTGTACCCAGTATGCTTAGTCAGGTTAAACAAAAACAGTCCCTGCCACGTGGTGGCGCATACTTGTCTACTTACTAGCTTCTTTGCCTGGCAAAAAACGCAAATTGCAATCTTTTTAATGTGTGATGTAAGACACTAAATTTTTCGTCAAAATTCAAGCCATTTGAAAATTTTTATCATCTTAATCTTGTTTCTGAATATCTTCTAAACAATTCTGAATAAAAGGTATTCTGGTATCGAGCGTTCCTTTAAGTTAGACCATTACTGTTTTATGACTGTTATATGCTATTTTGAGACTGACGGTTAAAGGAAAACCTATGAAGGAAGTAAGGGCTTCCTTATAGTATAGCTGTGGCTATTTTGACTACCCATTCACCATCATATTTGGGTTTTATTTTAACCTCGCTTTCACCTTGACAGCACTGACAACCGAAGTTTTAAATACCTACCATCGAACATTACTGGTAATCGTCTAGGTGATATGAATTTTCTGGTTAACATGACTTTGATCTTTTCAATTGGCAAGTTTGGTACATCTACCTGTGATCCCCAATTTATATAAAATCTAATTTTGGATCATTACAGTAACCAATATTGATCCAAAGCTCTTCCAACTGTTATTGATTCAAAGCTCTTCCAACTGTTAAGTACTTGAGCCTGTTTTGTTTTAGATAAGAGGAACATAAAGAAGAACTGTGTGAGTTGACTAAACCGGCAGACTCTAACCAAAACTGGAAGTTTATTAGGTATCTGTTAGGTCATTCAAATGCAAGACGCTCTCAGGTATATGCTGTATCTCAGAGTGCTTTGACCACGTACTGTTAAAATTTGCTTGGATGGATGTCCTCGGGACATATGACATACGAATTGCCTCGATTACCGCAGCCATTTTGCTCAAAATGGTGAATATATTTCGTCTCAATATATGGTCGATGTCCGTTTCAATGAATACTGATTTAGGGGCTCCTGCTTGCTTGACAGTTACACCTAATGTTCACTGTCTCGGACTCACTTTTAATCTAACTTGGTCATTTTCGCTAGGTGCTACCTTGGCTCTAATGTTTGTAGGTTCTTACAAGACAATTGTAATTACCTTTTAAAATATTTCCATTCCGTAATTTCCGTATTTGTAAAACAGAACAATGCTCCTTATAATGTCATTATCAGCTGAGTATAAACTCATATTATTAATGGAACACCCTTTTTTATTCATGCAAGGCAGGTGAAAGATTCTGAACTTTCTACGTATCCTATTTAAATTTTTTTTGTTTCTGAACTCTACAATCTGTTCTGGAGTTGAAGCTCTCCCAACTGTTTCGCGGTTAATTTTTAACGTCCTACC
Organism: Tipula confusa; assembly: GCA_963556175.1. Taxonomy (NCBI): domain Eukaryota; kingdom Metazoa; phylum Arthropoda; class Insecta; order Diptera; family Tipulidae; genus Tipula; species Tipula confusa. The sequence goes on along the minus strand of OY744475.1, from coordinate 61,185,807 downwards.
TTACGCCGTCACCAGCCAAATCGAGGACGCACGAATACAGGTTCTATTTTAAATCCATCTGCACATTGCATTGCTCCAGCCAGCCTGCACTGACATGGACGATGGTTCGGCCCATGGATTCTGCACTCCAACGGGGGGTCATAGTTGTGTTCATCGTCATCACCGATCGTAATCAAAAATCCCTTTTGCAACCCTCCCCCGTTGGGATTCGAACCCGGTACCTCCCGTCCCAAACACCGCTGCTTTAACCACTGTGCCAATTGATCGGTGAAAAGACCTTATGCATCAACAACATTAAAACGAAAAGCAAGACAAAATTATCAAAAATTAAAAAAACCGGAGAAATTTGTGTGATAACCGAAGACGGGAGATATAGCAAAAAAAATCGGAGACTCCGGGTAAAAATCTCGAGTTGGTAACCCTGATATATATACATGGAAAGTTTTGCAAGCATACTCTATTTCCGATTTTTTTTCTCGATATGAAGATAATTAAGGTCTGCAAGAGTCAACACTTTCAACACACAAGCTACAGCATGTTTATCTTAGAGGAGGCCTTCTTCTAATGCTATTTATATCATAAATATCTTACCAACATATATATCTTCCTTAACGTAGCCGTTAATTCGTAACACTTTGAAACGCAAGTGACCATTCACTTGAATTGTATCGGAGGGGATATTAAAGCACATCTTGCCGCAATCGTGTTTTGTTTGCACGCTTGAAGTTGTAAAAGGTGTTAATCATACTCTTTGTCAGGTTTGGGTGGGAGAGTTAAACCCTAACAGATAAGTATGAAAGCGTGGCTGATAACAGAGGGCCTTCGGTATAAAAAACAATGTAGAAACTAATTCAAAATTTGGCCAAATATAGCACTACACCACTTGCGGTGCAGATAAAACATTTCCAATACCAAGACATACAAGTTAATCGATCACCTCGAGGTCATACATTTATTTGTTGGTTGTGTAACCGAGGTCAAATGCCATTTGTGGATTATATTCAAGTTAAAAAATCAGCCAACCATGAACGAATCTCAGTATTCTGATGAATACTAATATACATATTCCACGGATATGCATTTCGAATTTAAGTATCATTTCATGATCTCCATTAGAAATTCTCATATATCAACTACAAAAAAAAATTAGAGCCACTTGAAGAAACATATAACAAAATATACGAGTATATCCAACATATAATGTTATGATTTAAGTATATGCATGTTACAAGTCATTGCCCTCAATTTAATTTCAATAAATATTGATTAAGTGCCTAAATATACTTAAGTATGAATTCATAACTGATAATTAGTATTGTTGTGAATCGATTTGGTTCTGGCACCCAAGGAAATCAATTGTCTTGTCCATTATACATTTTTGGGTATAACATACATGGACAAATTTGTTCACCAGAGATTCTAATCAACGATATGTTTATCTATCGACATACATGGCATATACAAATTTTTTTTTTTTTGATTTTTTTCCATACACCACTCGTATACACATACGAGTACATACATAGACGACGAGTACACATCGAGAACCAACGCTTCCGGATTTAATTTTTTTTTTGTTCTTTCATTTAAGTCTGTTTTAGAAGTAACAAAGTAGAATTCTAACACGATTGTATTGTACGCATAGCCGTTTGAACATAGATTTTTATTATTCTATTACCATCTACTTAACTTTTAACGTTTTTTTTTTATTTTATTTTAAAGAAAAGTAAATTTTCGAATTTTATTATTATTGTTATTGAAATCATTATAATGTGCTCATGTTAAATGAGGAAACACGCATTCCAATTTTGGAGACGACAACATAATCGACAGTCGTTTAACACAAAATATCAAGAATGTGTTACCTTGAATAACCCCCTGAAGTTGTCTTGTTTAAGTTTGCGAACAACTGACGCAGTGGTAAAAACTACGGCGCTTCAGTCAGAACCATGCTAATCTTTAGAGTCGTGTAGTAGGATCGTTTTATTTTTGAAATAATTTATGCAATTTTGAGACACAGATGTTCTTTACTGTGGACCATTCATATCCAAAAGGTAGCCTATCTTTACCTCTTCACTAACCATTACTCTTAGGTGGTGTCCACTTTCGGAGTATTGGCCCAAAATCTGTTTTGTTCGACACAATACATGGCTATGTGATTGTGCAAAATGCTTGACTTACTTATACAATGTACATTCTACATTTCCGTAATGCAGTATCACTGGATTTAAGCATCAACTCCGTAACCCAGCGGAAAATCAACCTATATCGACCCTACATGAGTTTATCAAGCCTATTGATATATTCCACAGGTGCATTGGAATGAAATTTCGTGCAGGATAAGCAAATCAAACTTTTTCTCACAAAGTTCTGGCAAATAAAAGTGACGGCAAGGACCCAAAAATACCTTGCTTTTGCTACCCTGTGGGGTTAATACACGGGTTAAAGAATGCCGTTTGGATTGGTATCAACTACTGAAATATTCCAAAAAATTAAGAATAATCGTTTGGTTACAAACAAGTATCACTTATTAGTCGTCGAGTTAAAGATGATAGATTAATTGTAGATAAATGTGAGCGCTAAATCCGTGGTGGTATTTGGATGAAAATGGCTTAGATATAATATTTTATTTTGAACCATTGGTACAGCTTGTTGATTGGACTTTGAAAATTAACCCTCTTTACCGCTAGGCTGCCATCAGATTTGATCTTTGATTGCTTCGAACTATTTACAATCATGAATATATCTGGACAATACACTTCAACAGCCGAGTTACCCGCAGGAATGATATTTTATTATTCAGCATTCATTTTACTCAACAAAGAACATCTAGTATAAAGTCGTCAGTTATATAAACCTTATTTAAAGGTAAATTATCGGAGAACTACATAGGTGGTAACGATTGTGGACCTGGAATGTGTTAACAATGTTTTGAAAGATGCAAAAATTAGAAGCCAGTTGTCATCTTCATATTTCAAATAAAAACGCTCGACTATTTAGGATTTAAGAATCTGACAGAACTGCTTATAGATCTTGATGCAGTTTATATTACAATCCTCGGGTCATGCTTTATCATTTATGCCTGTGATTCTGTGGACTTGTTCTATAGTCAATTGTTTAAAACCAAACTGGTGGGAAGGATTTGAGGCAGTCATTTTTTACTAATTTTGAAATTGTTTGAAGCAAAGGTATCGGCTTTACGATTATTTGTCTTTAGGTGGTTTGTTTTGATTTTAGTATGATTATTAATTCTGCCACTATCCATTGGTGTGGCACCTAGGTAAGTGTTAATGCTGCTTTGATTATTTGAAGTGAATGTCATTATTCTTTATTTATACCATATCTGTAGTTTGTGTTAGAGGTTGCAATGTGTCTTTAGGCTGCAAATCCATTATTTTTTTTCTTGGAGATTTTACCTCATGTTCCATCATCTCATACTAATGCTGGGATCTATTGCAGGGATCCATAGGCTACTATGTGAGTTTACTCGAGCAGCTATGTTGCTATGTAACTACCACCTTCACTTTCTTTTGAAATCGTATTTTAAGCGTTAAAATTACCTCCTATAACGAAATTGTACCTATAGGTTTTTCAAACAATGTGATATAGGCAAATGGCTTTCATACGATATGTAATAAGGCGGTGCCTTCTCTTTAAGTTTAACTGGTTGTTGTATTTCTTAAAGGGTATTTGTTCGCCGGGTTTTGGGTGGCACCTTGAATGGTTCTCGACACTTTCTGGAGAAGACTTTGGTTTACTTTTCTTGCTTTTCCTTTTCTACCTTTTTAAGACTCATCTCTTTCTTTTGCTATGTCTTTTTCATCTGTAAAAAATCTATCTTTTTTGTAACTTTTTTATCAATGTTGCATAATTTTGCAACTCTGCTGATTATACCACCTGGGGTCACCATTATCAGTCCTTATGTTGGTATTGTTGGTCATCAATTATTGATACAACTCTCGTTGGTATTTGACCTTTTTTACCGCTGGCCTCTTATCCTCTTTATATTGTTACAAAAAAGATACAAAATTAGTATAATATACAGTGGTGGTAGCACTTTTGTTGCAAACGTAGTTTGTCTCACTTTCATAGTAGCGAATATATACGCTTCTCGAGCTGACTACTTGACCTGCATTATAGAATACGATATGCTCTTCTGCGTGACAATTAAAACATTTTAAGCTGTTATTTCCTACTTTGTTCTAATTCCATCTCGGTAAACTTCGGGCAATCGCATAATCTTTTTATAAAATAATAAAACTTTTTTCAGGCGGTGCATGTTTGTTTGAAATTTGTTTGCTTGTTGCTTTAGACCTTCGAGAGATTTCATTCACTTACTTAAAAATCTAACAACTCTTAGATGTTGCAAAATCCTTTTCTGAAGGTTCATGCTGCCTCATTTGCAACGTAGTTCAGTCTAATTTCCATTTAAATTTCTCAGGTAAACAGCCCGCAACAATGGCTTGACTCTGAACTTTTTCCGAGTAGAATGAAATGTCGTAGAATCATTGCCATAGCACTCTGGGATTGTCGCTACATGTTGATAACTTGAGTCATGGTAACTTAAATTTCGCTGTGATTGCTGAAAATTGATCAATAAACACATCGATTTATTGGATTTTACTTTTGACAGATTAAATTTTTCAGGACAGTCAATTTAAGATTATCTTTACCAAAATCGTATACCTTCAAATTGAACGATGACTATTAAATATGCTATGTGTATTAATTAGTCAGGTACAACTCGTAAACCATTATGACTGAAACGGTTAAATTAGACATAATGATCTGCACCTGCATACAATAAAATAAAACTATCAAATATTAATTAACATATCAATGCACTATTACCAATTATTTTAAATTTACTTCCGTTTTTAGAGGAAACGTCATAAATGGTATGTCATCTTCATACTTTATGTCGTATCTTGCTATTTTGATTATGAAATTGTTGATTATGAACATTCCACTCGTAAAGACTATCTGGTCAAATCCTAACGACACACAATTTAATAGATGTCAATAATAATTTGAGGGAAACTGCACAGAAGTGAATCAGATTGCAATATGAGAATGGCAAAAAAATATCCAGCAAATATATTCAATGGTGACACTGGTCGCATATATAGCATTATAGGAACTCTAACCCAATATTAGTAAAATTAGAATACTGAAAGAATTCTAATTTTTTTTTTCAAATGGATAACATTTCTAAGAAAGGTGACCTACGGTAGTACACAAGTGCATCTGCCGGAATCAATGTTCAGCACTCGATTAGCACATCTATACTATCATGATTCAATGATCGGACTACTTAGATGATATATGGTAGCACATGGCGACATTTAGTACAAAATTCAAAAAGCATTAAATTTCAAGTTGAAGAGGTTTGACCACTGGTTGAACCAGTGTCCAGTTCCCTTGAGATATAATATTTATACGGTTAGTTCATGTGTGGTTTGATTCTTTTAAGCCGCCTTATCTCGTTTGTATTGTTCAGTAGTTGTACGGCCTCAACGTTGGTGTGGGTAAGAAGTCTTTTCTCATGTTTTATGGCAAATTCTTGGATTTCGTCGTCTATCAATTGTATTTCGAAAAGCGTTGGTGATCATTTGCAGAAATTTGTTTTGACTACGTTGTAATGTCTCTATTGGATTTATAAGTACAATCCCATAGATGAGCACCATACATCCATATGGGTTTAAAGATAATCTGGTAGACTAGTCTTTTGCAAAACGTTACACGTGTTGTTTCCAGTTGAGCCTTGAATCTAAATGCAGACCTAGGTTTTTTTGCCGATTTAGCCTGTGGCACTTGTACCCCATTGAGGAATAGGTGTAGACTGTTACTTTTGTGTCTAAGCGTAAATGTCACAAGTTTTGATTTGAGCTCATTAAGCATGATTTTCCAGTCAATTGTCCAGTTAGTAACATTGTTCATTGCTCATTGAAGATTTTCCACTGCAATTGGTTGTGATTCGTCTACTGACATAATTACAGTGTCGTCAGCGAATGTGCCGATGGAAATTTTATTCGTTGTAGGTAAATCCGCAGTGTAGAGAATTTTGCTCATCTTGAATGTTAATTCCTTGTGTCAACCCCTATCAAAGGCCTGTGATACACCCAGAAATAAGGCGGGGCAATATTTATTTTCTTCTAACGCTTGCTTAATTACCGTAGTTATTCGATGGACTTGATCCATTGTGGAGTGGTCCAATTTTGTGGCTTGTGACGTTTTTGTAGTAGTTTTTCAAACAGCTTTGATAAGGTCGGAAGCAGTGAAATTGGTTTGTATGATGTTACTTCTTCCTCTGGTTTACCTGGTTTCTTCAGCAAAATTATTTGTGCCGTTTGGAAGGGTTTGGGTACAATCTTCAATCTCCTACAAGCATTAAATAAGTATGTGATCATGATAATTGCTTTACGTGGAAGTTCCTTAAATAGACCCGGTGATATTTCATCAATTCCTGGTGCCCTTTTTTGGTTAAGACTTTTGTCAATTTTTTCAGCAATTTCCATTGGTGTAACCCTTTTAAAATCGTGATTTGGTTGGTAAACAGGTGCTACGTCTATGTTGGATTGAATGTCATGGGGTTGAAACACTGTTGCTAGGTGTTGAGCAAAGAGTTCCGCTTTTTCTTTGACTTGTCGTACCCAACTGCCTTGAGCATTTCTTATAGGTGGTACTCGAACATATCCATTTCTGGGCTTAGTCCCGCTTAAGTAGTGTCGAAGCAATCCTGTTTGAAGCTTTTCATTAGCCTATTGACTTTGTTACTAATTCGATTGAAAGTTGTCTTGTCAACGGGATTTCTGGTGAGATGCCATATTCTTCTTGCCTTTCTACTTTCCTTAATTTGTTTCCTGATTTCAGCCGGGTATTTGATTTCAATCTCCGCTTTGTCCTTTAATTCTGGAGTAGCCAGACTAGCGACCATACTACCTTAGATTGCATAACAACGTTTGAGGACCACAATGTAGAAGCCGAATATCTTCAGATCTAATTAATAGTGAAGAAAAAACGTGCTTGCTTGGTAAAATGACGAGATGTTGATTCGAAGAGTTTAATTCCGAGTTACGAAGGTAGTCCTCCATCCTAAGAATTCCATTCTTATCAATAAATGGATGTAATAATTTTATAATTTGCTGGAATTTTGAACGTTTCCATGTTTCTTAATATATTGTAAGTCATTGCTGAATTCGATCTTCTGAATGATGATTATAAGGGAATTTAAAGCGCCTTGAACTTCGCTTGATGTAAGTTCACCAATTATTCTTAAGTTCATTTCTTGTTTCGTATTATAAATAAATCGACGAATATAAGCTGTTACTCTACAAAGCTTTATAAACGAAGAATATCGGTAGAACGAATCCCAGAGCTCGTGAGAAACACAAGCTGTGACCGAAAAATATTTGCGGATCTCTAAATCTAGTAAATCTGGACTAAGTTTAAGATTAGAATTTTTAGGCCACTTAGATTCATCTTCTTGAAACAACATTGGGCCATACCACCATAAATCATTGTTTCGAAATTCATTAGGCATTAACCCAAGAGATACGCAGTCTGTAGGATTTAGTGATGTTAGTACGTGGCACCAATTTTGAATAAATGACATTTCTTGGATTTGGGTAATCCTGTTTGCCACAAATGATGCATATTTGTATTGTTCAGATTTAATTCGAAGTAATGTGATTTCTGAATCCGACCAAAGGTATATCCGATTATTTGGCATCTCCAGGCTTCTGAATACTTTATCTAAAGTTTGAGCTAACAACAAGGCAGCACAAAGCTCAAGCCTTGGTATTGTATGCTTTTTAAGGGGTGCTACCTGAGGTTTGGAGCAAATAACGCGTACAAAATGTTTGCCATTCTCGTCAGTCACTCGAAGATAAATCACACACCCATATCCTCGTTCAGACGCATCTGCAAATCGGTGAATTTGTTTTAGTTTATCAATGCTTTCTTTGCTTTATTTGTTGTTAATATGCCCACGCCTTGGTCATGTGGGTCGTCTCTACCAGAGAATATCATATAATTTCCATTGCTCATGTTTATTTCTCCACTGCTTTTCCATCTGACTTCACTGAGGCCGAGAATCTCGATGTTATAACGTTTCATTTCCTTCTCTACTTGTGCTAGCCTTGATGTTTCTGTAAGAGTTCTAATGTTCCAGTTCCCGATTCGCGCTTGTACGATAGATAGTCAATGGTCGATATTTGTGTTGGTGTCCGGTTTGTGTTGTTATTTGTAAAATAGTATTCGTTTCTGTAATCATTTTGGTTTCAGATTTTTGAATGATTGGGCATTGAATCCTAGCCAGTTTCCTGGGCTGCTGGATAAGGTATATTGGCATAAATTTGCAATATTTCCCTGTCGTGCTATGAAGCGTTTGAGGGCAGAGAGAAATCCTTCTGATGTCAAATCACTAACCAGTTCTATATGGATCGCCTTCGTTGTTAAACAGATGAAAATTGCGATATAACCTTTCTGGCTTTTCGATCCCTTGCCCTTAGACATTCCAAAAAGTTTGGGTCCGGCTTAATCTATCCCTGTGTGGGTGAATGCTCTTGATGAGCAATGGTCGTGAATCTGAAGCACCATTGGCAATGACGATTATGTTGTTTTGTAGCTCTTTTGCCTTGATGAATTGAAAATTGCTTTCTTATATACGCAAGGGCTACATTCCCACCTCCATGTAGAGTGCTTTTATGCGCCCAATCGAGGACCAAGCTCGTGATATGGCCTTTAGCTGGTAGTATCATTGGATGTTTTTTGTTATAAAGTAAAATTTAGTGTTGCAAACGACCTCCAATTCGTATAATTCCATTCTTGACCAGACATGGATGTAAGGACAAAAGTATTGAACCTCTTTTCTTTAATTTTATAATATCATCTGTGAAGGCTGTAGATTGCGTAACTTGTAAAATCTTAATTTTCGCTTCTTCTAAGTCTTGAACTGCTCTCACAGTTCCTCTGATTATCCTTATGGCGACTGTTCCAATAGAAGCGCCAACAACATGCGATTTCTCTGATCTATATAATCCTGGACCCATCTTTTTTTAATTTCTTCGAGTAGCTCTTCGTCCCACAATACTCCTTTTATCCATAATTCCTGAAACATAAGCTTTCCAAGAATTATAGTTGGGGAAAACCAACCTAATAGATCAAACATTTTTGCTATTTCGGATATAACGTATCGTTTAGTTGGTGGTTTCATATCAGTATCTATGTTGACTTTGAATTCGAATTCGTCATTTTGCGAATTCCACATAAGACCTAACGTTTTTATCGATTCATATTCCTTACTTATGGTGGTTAGTTTGGTTTCCCTTAGGTAGTCCGGTATACCTTCCATAACCGAATTTGATTTTGGTTGTGTCCGCGTCATTCCTAAAAGGATCCATCCTAGCTCCGTTTTTTGAGTAACTGGATGGACTGGCGAGGTCTTAATTACTCCTACGTTTAAAATATTTTATTCCATGCGTTGTTGTATAAGTTTTGATCTTTCTATTACATGCATTTTTACAAACATAAATTTTTTTTACTGCAGTTGCGGACTCCGAGGTAATGTTTAGTAGATTTGGCAGTATATTCACATGGTTGGTTACAAGTAACCTCCTGTTGTTGTACCGGTTTATCAGTATTTTCCACGCATCTGCGTAGTTTACTCTTGTTGTTGGTATATGTGATTCCGACATATACGTTTTGCTGCCACGCAATTTTGTTCGGTGATGACATTAATGACAATTGTGGGTTCCTATTTGATAGAAAAATTAGTATACACAATTTGTTGCGCTTTCTGAATTTTATTACACAGTTAGATTCTCTCAGTGACCCTTTTTTTGTCGATACATTTTGGCAATGTTCGAGCTAAACGAATAACGCGTATCTTTAAAACTGGATCAAAATTAAGAAAATTTGGTTAGTGCTTAAAGTGTTGACTAAACCGTCGAACACTACTAGTAATTTTGTTGATGCTATATGCTGATTAAAAGCTTCCATTTTACCTAAAGTAATATATTCGTGTAGAAAATGAGGGAATTTTACTAAGGTCGAGTATGGTGACATGTTTCCAACAAATATGCAGCCTAATACAATATTCTGCTTATTTTGCTTTTCCTGATAAACATTAACATCTTTGAAAACATCGTGATGATAGGGACAAAAGCCACTTCAAAGCATTGAGATTTTAAAATTATCGACTGAGTAACAACATTTGACTTATGATACGCATATGTATCCAACACATGTGTGCCTCCCTCGGATGCCATCAGCCAACTCTCACCCTCATATATAACAACAGGTCAAATCAACACCCCATATAACTTCAGCTTCTCGGTATTTATTTTCTGAATTCGGAAATTTTCGGAAATTGTTGCAGAATTTTCACAGATTGCATGCGAAACTTAACAGATATCGTTTTTTGTTTTGGTTTTAGACCTTTTTGATTTGCGCTGCAAAATTTTCCAAGCTTGCAATCTAATGACAGTTTACAATGCTTTTGAATAATGAAAAATATAGATCTTCATTTGTTTATGTAATTTTAAAAACTCTTCTTCGAATTTTCGAACTTCATCGTCATAAACCGCTTTTTCACACGCTAAGATGAATACAGACACTTCCTCTTGATTTCACAATGATTTATTGTTTGTTGTTGCTGCGCGTAGGAGTTTATTATCTAACTACAAACACAAATAAATAATTTCCTCGGCACTTCATTTACAATGAACGTTGTGTCTGTATCGATGTAAAGTAGTCCCTTAATAAAGATAACCCATCGAAAGAAACATAAACATCAACCGAATTTAATGAAATGTAAACAGTCGGATTAGTTTGTTTACATGTCAGATTTTTTGGTATGTCCCATTTTTGTATGAAATGTGTATGCGAGATATGATTTGTTTATTGTAGTTTTAAGAAGTTTACACATTTTGTTTATTTGTATCAATCGTGTAACAGTAACGGAGAAGATGTTAGGTTATGAGAATTATTAATCGAATCATCAGTTTGAATCGAATCATAAATAAATAAAAAAAATTTTCACGTTTTTAAAAATTTTCTCACGAAATTTTCTTTTCACTTTTCTATTTTCAGAATGATATTCCGATTAGTGATATGCATATGGTTATTTATAAATCCGTTGAGTAGTTATGGATGTCCAATCGATTGCTATTGCAATAATAATGATCCCGATCGAAAACTAACGATATGTAGCCACGGTAATTTAAAAGTGATACCGATCAAAGAATTTGACGACGATGTCCAAGAAATTGTGATCAACGGACCGAATAATTATTTAACGATAGGACCAATTTTTGATGGTTTACGAAAGTTACGAGTTCTACGGATATTAAATGCACAGGTACCGGCAATTGGACGACATTCGTTTTTGGGATGTACCAATTTACGAATTTTAGATTTATCGAGTAATAATATTTCGACGGTGGCGGAAGATAATTTTTTGGGACTAAACGATTTGCTCGAATTAAATTTATCGCATAATAAAATCGATCGTATACCGAGTGGAACGTTTCGTCGTCTTGTCGGACTGCGTGTGCTAAATCTGTCGAATAATTTAATCGAAGAATTGGTACCAAGACAATTTTTAAAATTACAACGTTTAAAATCGCTCGATTTAAGCAATAACTTTATTACGGAGTTGCCGGTTGACATTTTTAGGGATACAAAATTTTTAAACACGTTAAAATGTCGTCATTGTCTACTTACCGAATTGGATTCGAATTTGTTCGATGTCTTAAGTCTTTTGTACGAATTGGACTTGGGCTATAATCATTTGACGACGATACATCCAAATGATTTTAAAAATCTGACGAGGCTGAATTCATTGAAAATCGATGGGAATCGTTTTAAAGTGTTAAATGATTTTGTGCTGGAAAATCAAAAGTCACTGACCACTCTGGACGTGTCGCACAATGCTATTAAAAATATTTCGGCCGATGCGTTTCGAGGACTACGAAATTTAATCGATTTAGACTTAAGCTATAATAGTCTTGAGATGGTAAGTCCAGAATCGGTTGACCCGTTAATTAATTTGAATGTGTTGAGCTTAAGCGGGAATACTCAGTTAAATTTAAAAACAATCCACCAAACGTTTAAAGTATTAGAAATGTTAGAGACTCTATCGATGTCGGACTTGTACTCATATTTTCCGGATGATATATTTATGCAATTGAACGGTTTAAAGGTATTAAACGTATCGGGAAATAATTTATATAGTGAATCGTTGAACGCAATACATAATGTGGCGGAAACATTAGAAGTGCTGGACTTGTCGAATAATAAGTTGAAAGGGATAACACGGCAATTCGTAATGAAATTTCAACACTGCAAGGTTGTAATATTGGATAATAATCCGTTGAACTGTGATAAATGTCATATTGGGCCGTTGTTGGAGTACACAAAATCCGTAAGTTATTTGTCGTTTTAAACGTTATGCATTTTGTAACTGTTAATTTTTTTTTTATATTTAAAGATCAAATGGGAGAGTTATCCAAAATGTCAATATCCTGATGATTTACGAGGAGCTTCGGTTAATAAGCTGGATATATCAATTTTAGAATGGTGTATTACGGATGGAAGTGAGAGTACCGGGAATGAGGTTTACTACTCGAAAGCTTCAGTTTTTGATGAGAGTAAGTATTTTAATGTATATCTAATTTATATTAGGGATTTCGAAATGTTCGATTTGTGGCAGAAATTCCACATTTTGAATGGGCTTGCCATCATGTATTTTTGGCAGAAATTTCACAGCCTTACTGGACTAACCATCATGCATTTACACAGAGTTTACAAGAGTTTACAAATTTCTTCAGAGTTATTGAAATTCTTTTATATGCCATTTTTTCCATTCTTTTACTGCCATCTATATTATGATAGATAAAACAATATTTTTTTTTTCATTCCCACAGGTTTAATTGGAGCATATGCGATCGGCGTACTACTGATCATAATCATTCTTTTCGTGACGATATGCGTTTACTCAAAACACAGTGCAAAATATTATACACACGAAGATCAACTATCAGGTAAATCGATCATTAGAACACAAAACGATTATGGAGATATTAATTAACCACGATTTTACTTGTTATTTTGTAGATGATAAAAATGGTATTGATTTTGAGAAAATCGATGTATCCGGCAATGAGATTAACTTTAAATTTCCACATATGAAGGAAGAAGTTTAAAAATTAGCGTATATATAAGTATAAGCAGCAAATAAGCGATAATCTAGATATTTTGGCGTTAACTTAAAGTTGATGTGTATTTAAATAATTTTTTTTCTTAGATCGTAAGTTATGTATCTTCATAAGATAAAAGTCGTTTTGCTTATTTTACAAATAACGAATAATTGTATTTTTTATATTATAAAATAATAAGTATACCAAAAGCTTTTTTTTATTTTATGTATTGTGTATATGTTATATTATATAATAGAGAGATATTATATTATGTATATGGAAATAATAAATAGAAATATTTTTAGTATATATTTTTGTGTCTTGACAAAATTGTTAGATGTTGGATGGAATGAGAGAAATACCATTGCGCTTGTCAAATAGCTTGTTAAAAATTGGCGCTTGGAATTTGTCCGAGCTAGCGTACTCGCAGTCTTTTACTTCATTAACCACATCAGGTTTTCATCATGTGGCTTTTTGCAACCTAAAAAATAGATCCAGAAACAAGGCAAATGTGGAAACTGATAGACTTTTGATAGACTGCTAACCGTATTATACATTGGAGTGTTTCAGAATAATAATCCAAGGCCTTGACGATGTTAATTCTGGAAAATTAAAACTATTTGCAAAAATTCATATCAAATCTCGATTAACCGGTCATATACTTACAAAGTAACTGAAGGTGCCAAAAATATCATCATATAAATCTTAAATTAATGGATTAAATATTTTATGAGCTTTAAACAACAAGGAATTACCAGATCACAGTTCTCACCTAGCAGGCAAACTTTGAAAGTGACATATTCTTCAAAATGATACGCGATGGTAAAAAAAAATTTTCTCTTTACATACCATGGGAAAATGGTTATTTTGATTTTTTTGGACTAGGACAAGGAATGTAGGGATTGATATTTCCCTAAATGGAAAATGGTTATTTTGATTTTTTTGGACTAGGACAAGGAATTTAGGGATTGATATTTCGGGTACTTAAAATTAACTAATCTATCATATAAAACCTTAAAATCGGGCCTAACCTCACTAGCAACGGAGTAGCACCCATTTGAAGTTGGATAAACAGAAAAAAATTGTCCTATATACATACCATGGGAAAATGGTTATTTTTATTTTTTTGGACTAGGACAAGGAATTTAGGGATTGATATTTCGGATACTTAAAATTAACTAATCTATCATATAAAACCATAAAATCGGGCCTAACCCCACTAGCAACGGAGTAGCACCCATTTGAAGTTGGATAAACAGAAAAAAATTTTCCTATATACATACCATGGGAAAATGGATTTTTTGATTTTTTTTGACTAGGACAAGGAATTTAGGGATTGATATTTCGGATACTTAAAATTAACTAATCTATCATATAAAACCATAAAATCGGGCCTAACCCCACTAGCAACGGAGTAGCACCCATTTGAAGTTGGATAAACAGAAAACAATTTTCCTATACACATACCATGGGAAAATGGATTTTTTGATTTTTTTGGAGTAGGACAAGGAATTTAGGGATTGATATTTCGGAAACTTAAAATTAACTAATCTATCATATAAAACCATAAAATCGGGCCTAACCCCACTAGCAACGGAGTAGCACCCATTTGAAGTTGGATAAACAGAAAAAAATTTTCCTATATACATACCATGGGAAAATGGATTTTTTGATTTTTTTTGACTAGGACAAGGAATTTAGGGATTGATATTTCGGATACTTAAAATTAACTAATCTATCATATAAAACCATAAAATCGGGCCTAACCCCACTAGCAACGGAGTAGCACCCATTTGAAGTTGGATAAACAGAAAACAATTTTCCTATACACATACCATGGGAAAATGGATTTTTTGATTTTTTTGGAGTAGGACAAGGAATTTAGGGATTGATATTTCGGAAACTTAAAATTAACTAATCTATCATATAAAACCATAAAATCGGGTCTAACCCCACTAGCAACGGAGTAGCACACATTTGAAGTTGGATAAACAGAAAAAAATTTTCCTATACACATACCATGGGAAAATGGATTTTTTGATTTTTTTGGAGTAGGACAAGGAATTTAGGGATTGATATTTCGGATACTTAAAATTAACTAATCTATCATATAAAACCATAAAATCGGGCCTAACCCCACTAGCAACGGAGTAGCACCCATTTGAAGTTGGATAACCAGAAAAAAAATTTCCTATATACATACCATGAGAAAATATTTTGTTTGATTTTTTTGTACTAGGACAAGGAATTTAGGGATTGATATTTCGGATACTTAAAATTAACTAATCTATCATATAAAACCATAAAATCGGGCCTAACCCCACTAGCAACGGAGTAGCACCCATTTGAAGTTGGATAACCAGAAAAAAAAATTCCTATATACATACCATGGGAAAATGGATTTTTTTATTTTTTGACTAGGACAAGGAATTTAGGGATTGATATTTCGGATACTTAAAATTAACTAATCTATCATATAAAACCATAAAATCGGGCCTAACCCCACTAGCAACGGAGTAGCACCCATTTGAAGTTGGATAACCAGAAAAAAAATTTCCTATATACATACCATGGGAAAATGGATTTTTTGATTTTTTTGGACTAGGACAAGGAATTTAGGGATTGATATTTCGGATACTTAAAATTAACTAATCTATCATATAAAACCATAAAATCGGGCCTAACCCCACTAGCAACGGAGTAGCACCCATTTGAAGTTGGATAACCAGAAAAAAAATTTCCTATATACATACCATGGGAAAATATTTTTTTTGATTTTTTTGGACTAGGACAAGGAATTTAGGGATTGATATTTCGGATACTTAAAATTAACTAATCTATCATATAAAACCATAAAATCGGGCCTAACCCCACTAGCAACGGAGTAGCACCCATTTGAAGTTGGATAACCAGAAAAAAAATTCCTATATACATACCATGGGAAAATGGATTTTTTTATTTTTTGACTAGGACAAGGAATTTAGGGATTGATATTTCGGATACTTAAAATTAACTAATCTATCATATAAAACCATAAAATCGGGCCTAACCCCACTAGCAACGGAGTAGCACCCATTTGAAGTTGGATAACCAGAAAAAAAATTTCCTATATACATACCATGAGAAAATATTTTTTTTGATTTTTTTGGACTAGGACAAGGAATTTAGGGATTGATATTTCGGATACTTAAAATTAACTAATCTATCATATAAAACCATAAAATCGGGCCTAACCCCACTAGCAACGGAGTAGCACCCATTTGAAGTTGGATAACCAAAAAAAAAAATTCCTATATACATACCATGGGAAAATGGATTTTTTTATTTTTTGACTAGGACAAGGAATTTAGGGATTGATATTTCGGATACTTAAAATTAACTAATCTATCATATAAAACCATAAAATCGGGCCTAACCCCACTAGCAACGGAGTAGCACCCATTTGAAGTTGGATAACCAGAAAAAAAATTTCCTATATACATACCATGGGAAAATGGATTTTTTGATTTTTTTGGACTAGGACAAGGAATTTAGGGATTGATATTTCGGATACTTAAAATTAACTAATCTATCATATAAAACCATAAAATCGGGCCTAACCCCACTAGCAAAGGAGTAGCACCCATTTGAAGTTGGATAACCAGAAAAAAAATTTCCTATATACATACCATGGGAAAATATTTTTTTTGATTTTTTTGGACTAGGACAAGGAATTTAGGGATTGATATTTCGGATACTTAAAATTAACTAATCTATCATATAAAACCATAAAATCGGGCCTAACCCCACTAGCAACGGAGTAGCACCCATTTGAAGTTGGATAACCAGAAAAAAAATTTCCTATATACATACCATGGGAAAATGGATTTTTGATTTTTTTGGACTAGGACAAGGAATTTAGGGATTGATATTTCGGATACTTAAAATTAACTAATCTATCATATAAAACCATAAAATCGGGCCTAACCCCACTAGCAACGGAGTAGCACCCATTTGAAGTTGGATAACCAGAAAAAAAATTTCCTATATACATACCATGGGAAAATGGATTTTTTGATTTTTTTGGACTAGGACAAGGAATTTAGGGATTGATATTTCGGATACTTAAAATTAACTAATCTATCATATAAAACCATAAAATCGGGCCTAACCCCACTAGCAACGGAGTAGCACCCATTTGAAGTTGGATAACCAGAAAAAAATTTTCCTATATACATACCATGGGAAAATATTTTTTTTGATTTTTTTGGACTAGGACAAGGAATTTAGGGATTGATATTTCGGATACTTAAAATTAACTAATCTATCATATAAAACCATAAAATCGGGCCTAACCCCACTAGCAACGGAGTAGCACCCATTTGAAGTTGGATAACCAGAAAAAAAATTTCCTATATACATACCATGGGAAAATATTTTTTTTGATTTTTTTGGACTAGGACAAGGAATTTAGGGATTGATATTTCGGATACTTAAAATTAACTAATCTATCATATAAAACCATAAAATCGGGCCTAACCCCACTAGCAACGGAGTAGCACCCATTTGAAGTTGGATAACCAGAAAAAAAATTTCCTATATACATACCATGGGAAAATATTTTTTTTGATTTTTTTGGACTAGGACAAGGAATTTAGGGATTGATATTTCGGATACTTAAAATTAACTAATCTATCATATAAAACCATAAAATCGGGCCTAACCCCACTAGCAACGGAGTAGCACCCATTTGAAGTTGGATAACCAGAAAAAAAATTTCCTATATACATACCATGGGAAAATGGATTTTTTGATTTTTTTGGACTAGGACAAGGAATTTAGGGATTGATATTTCGGATACTTAAAATTAACTAATCTATCATATAAAACCATAAAATCGGGCCTAACCCCACTAGCAACGGAGTAGCACCCATTTGAAGTTGGATAACCAGAAAAAAAATTTCCTATATACATACCATGGGAAAATATTTTTTTTGATTTTTTTGGACTAGGACAAGGAATTTAGGGATTGATATTTCGGATACTTAAAATTAACTAATCTATCATATAAAACCATAAAATCGGGCCTAACCCCACTAGCAACGGAGTAGCACCCATTTGAAGTTGGATAACCAGAAAAAAAATTTCCTATATACATACCATGGGAAAATGGATTTTTTGATTTTTTTGGACTAGGACAAGGAATTTAGGGATTGATATTTCGGATACTTAAAATTAACTAATCTATCATATAAAACCATAAAATCGGGCCTAACCCCACTAGCAACGGAGTAGCACCCATTTGAAGTTGGATAACCAGAAAAAAAATTTCCTATATACATACCATGGGAAAATGGATTTTTTGATTTTTTTGGACTAGGACAAGGAATTTAGGGATTGATATTTCGGATACTTAAAATTAACTAATCTATCATATAAAACCATAAAATCGGGCCTAACCCCACTAGCAACGGAGTAGCACCCATTTGAAGTTGGATAACCAGAAAAAAAATTTCCTATATACATACCATGGGAAAATATTTATTTTGATTTTTTTGGACTAGGACAAGGAATTTAGGGATTGATATTTCGGATACTTAAAATTAACTAATCTATCATATAAAACCATAAAATCGGGCCTAACCCCACTAGCAACGGAGTAGCACCCATTTGAAGTTGGATAACCAGAAAAAAAATTTCCTATATACATACCATGGGAAAATGGATTTTTTGATTTTTTTGGACTAGGACAAGGAATTTAGGGATTGATATTTCGGATACTTAAAATTAACTAATCTATCATATAAAACCATAAAATCGGGCCTAACCCCACTAGCAACGGAGTAGCACCCATTTGAAGTTGGATAACCAGAAAAAAAATTTCCTATATACATACATATGGGAAAATATTTTTTTTGATTTTTTTGGACTAGGACAAGGAATTTAGGGATTGATATTTCGGATACTTAAAATTAACTAATCTATCATATAAAACCATAAAATCGGGCTTAACCCCACTAGCAACGGAGTAGCACCCATTTGAAGTTGGATAACCAGAAAAAAAATTTCCTATATACATACATATGGGAAAATATTTTTTTTGATTTTTTTGGACTAGGACAAGGAATTTAGGGATTGATATTTCGGATACTTAAAATTAACTAATCTATCATATAAAACCATAAAATCGGGCCTAACCCCACTAGCAACGGAGTAGCACCCATTTGAAGTTGGATAACCAGAAAAAAAATTTCCTATATACATACCATGGGAAAATATTTTTTTTGATTTTTTTGGACTAGGACAAGGAATTTAGGGATTGATATTTCGGATACTTAAAATTAACTAATCTATCATATAAAACCATAAAATCGGGCCTAACCCCACTAGCAACGGAGTAGCACCCATTTGAAGTTGGATAACCAGAAAAAAAATTTCCTATATACATACCATGGGAAAATATTTTTTTTGATTTTTTTGGACTAGGACAAGGAATTTAGGGATTGATATTTCGGATACTTAAAATTAACTAATCTATCATATAAAACCATAAAATCGGGCCTAACCCCACTAGCAACGGAGTAGCACCCATTTGAAGTTGGATAACCAGAAAAAAAATTTCCTATACACATACCATGGGAAAATGGATTTTTTGATTTTTTTTGACTAGGACAAGGAATTTAGGGATTGAGATTTCGGATACTCAAAATTAACTAATCTATCATATAAAACCATAAAATCGGGCCTAACCCCACTAGCAACGGAGTAGCACCCATTTGAAGTTGGATAAACAGAAAAAAAATTTCCTATATACATACCATGGGAAAATATTTTTTTGATTTTTTTGGACTAGGACAAGGAATTTAGGGATTGAGATTTCGGATACTCAAAATTAACTAATCTATCATATAAAACCATAAAATCGGGCCTAACCCCACTAGCAACGGAGTAGCACCCATTTGAAGTTGGGTAAACAGAAAAAAAATTTCCTATATACATACCATGGGAAAATATTTTTTTTGATTTTTTTGGACTAGGACAAGGAATTTAGGGATTGATATTTCGGATACTCAAAATTAACTAATCTATCATATAAAACCATAAAATCGGGCCTAACCCCACTAGCAACGGAGTAGCACCCATTTGAAGTTGGATAAACAGAAAAAAAATTTCCTATATACATACCATGGGAAAATATTTTTTTGATTTTTTTGGACTAGGACAAGGAATTTAGGGATTGAGAATTCGGATACTCAAAATTAACTAATCTATCATATAAAACCATAAAATCGGGCCTAACCCCACTAGCAACGGAGTAGCACCCATTTGAAGTTGGGTAAACAGAAAAAAAATTTCCTATATACATACCATGGGAAAATATTTTTTTTTGATTTTTTTGGACTAGGACAAGGAATTTAGGGATTGATATTTCGGATACTCAAAATTAACTAATTTATCATATAAAACCATAAAATCTGGCCTAACCCCACTAGCAACGGAGTAGCACCCATTTGAAGTTGGATAAACAGAAAAAAAATTTCCTATATACATACCATGAGAAAATATTTTTTTTGATTTTTTTGGACTAGGACAAGGAATTTAGGGATTGATATTTCGGATACTCAAAATTAACTAATTTATCATATAAAACCATAAAATCGGGCCTAACCCCACTAGCAACGGAGTAGCACCCATTTGAAGTTGGATAAACAGAAAAAAAATTTCCTATATACATACCATGGGAAAATATTTTTTTTGATTTTTTTGGACTAGGACAAGGAATTTAGGGATTGAGATTTCGGATACTCAAAATTAACTAATCTATCATATAAAACCATAAAATCGGGCCTAACCCCACTAGCAACGGAGTAGCACCCATTTCAAGTTGGGTAAACAGAAAAAAAATTTCCTATATACATACCATGGGAAAATGGATTTGTTGATTTCTTTGGACTAGGACAAGGAATTTAGGGATTGATATTTCGGACACTCAAAATTAACTAATCTATCATATAAAACCATAAAATCGGGCCTAACCCCACTAGCAACGGAGTAGCACCCATTTGAAGTTGGATAAACAGAAAAAAAAATTCCTATATACATACCATGGGAAAATATTTTTTTTGATTTTTTTGGACTAGGACAAGGAATTTAGGGATTGAGATTTCGGATACTCAAAATTAACTAATCTATCATATAAAACCATAAAATCGGGCCTAACCCCACTAGCAACGGAGTAGCACCCATTTGAAGTTGGATAACCAGAAAAAAAATTTCCTATATACATACCATGGGAAAATATTTTTTTTGATTTTTTTGGACTAGGACAAGGAATTTAGGGATTGATATTTCGGATACTTAAAATTAACTAATCTATCATATAAAACCATAAAATCGGGCCTAACCCCACTAGCAACGGAGTAGCACCCATTTGAAGTTGGATAAACAGAAAAAAAATTTCCTATATACATACCATGGGAAAATGGATTTTTTGATTTTTTTGGACTAGGACAAGGAATTTAGGGATTGATATTTCGGATACTTAAAATTAACTAATCTATCATATAAAAGCATAAAATCGGGCCTAACCCCACTAGCAACGGAGTAGCACCCATTTGAAGTTGGATAACCAGAAAAAAAATTTCCTATATACATACCATGGGAAAATATTTTTTTTGATTTTTTTGGACTAGGACAAGGAATTTAGGGATTGATATTTCGGATACTTAAAATTAACTAATCTATCATATAAAACCATAAAATCGGGCCTAACCCCACTAGCAACGGAGTAGCACCCATTTGAAGTTGGATAACCAGAAAAAAAATTTCCTATATACATACCATGGAAAAATATTTTTTTTGATTTTTTTGGACTAGGACAAGGAATTTAGGGATTGATATTTCGGATACTTAAAATTAACTAATCTATCATATAAAACCATAAAATCGGGCCTAACCCCACTAGCAACGGAGTAGCACCCATTTGAAGTTGGATAACCAGAAAAAAAATTTCCTATATACATACCATGGGAAAATATTTTTTTTGATTTTTTTGGACTAGGACAAGGAATTTAGGGATTGATATTTCGGATACTTAAAATTAACTAATCTATCATATAAAACCATAAAATCGGGCCTAACCCCACTAGCAACGGAGTAGCACCCATTTGAAGTTGGATAACCAGAAAAAAAATTTCCTATATACATACCATGGGAAAATGGATTTTTTGATTTTTTTGGACTAGGACAAGGAATTTAGGGATTGATATTTCGGATACTTAAAATTAACTAATCTATCATATAAAACCATAAAATCGGGCCTAACCCCACTAGCAACGGAGTAGCACCCATTTGAAGTTGGATAGCCAGAAAAAAAATTTCCTATATACATACCATGGGAAAATGGATTTTTTGATTTTTTTGGACTAGGACAAGGAATTTAGGGATTGATATTTCGGATACTTAAAATTAACTAATCTATCATATAAAACCATAAAATCGGGCCTAACCCCACTAGCAACGGAGTAGCACCCATTTGAAGTTGGATAACCAGAAAAAAAATTTCCTATATACATACCATGGGAAAATATTTTTTGATTTTTTTGGACTAGGACAAGGAATTTAGGGATTGATATTTCGGATACTTAAAATTAACTAATCTATCATATAAAACCATAAAATCGGGCCTAACCCCACTAGCAACGGAGTAGCACCCATTTGAAGTTGGATAAACAGAAAAAAAATTTCCTATATACATACCATGGGAAAATATTTTTTTTGATTTTTTTGGACTAGGACAAGGAATTTAGGGATTGATATTTCGGATACTTAAAATTAACTATTCTATCATATAAAACCATAAAATCGGGCCTAACCCCACTAGCAACGGAGTAGCACCCATTTGAAGTTGGATAAACAGAAAAAAATTTTCCTATATACATACCATGGGAAAATATTTTTTTTGATTTTTTTGGACTAGGACAAGGAATTTAGGGATTGATATTTCGGATACTTAAAATTAACTAATCTATCATATAAAACCATAAAATCGGGCCTAACACCACTAGCAACGGAGTAGCACCCATTTGAAGTTGGATAAACAGAAAAAAAATATCCTATATACATACCATGGGAAAATGGATTTTTTGATTTTTGTGGACTAGGACAAGGAATTTAGGGATTGATATTTCGGATACTTAAAATTAACTAATCTATCATATAAAACCATAAAATCGGGCCTAACCCCACTAGCAACGGAGTAGCACCCATTTGAAGTTGGATAACCAGAAAAAAAATTTCCTATATACATACCATGGGAAAATGGATTTTTTGATTTTTGTGGACTAGGACAAGGAATTTAGGGATTGATATTTCGGATACTTAAAATTAACTAATCTATCATATAAAACCATAAAATCGGGCCTAACCCCACTAGCAACGGAGTAGCACCCATTTGAAGTTGGATAACCAGAAAAAAAATTTCCTATATACATACCATGGAAAAATATTTTTTTTGATTTTTTTGGAGTAGGACAAGGAATTTAGGGGTTGATATTTCGGATACTTAAAATTAACTAATCTATCATATAAAACCATAAAATCGGGCCTAACCCCACTAGCAACGGAGTAGCACCCATTTGAAGTTGGATAACCAGAAAAAAAATTTCCTATATACATACCATGGGAAAATATTTTTTTTGATTTTTTTGGAGTAGGACAAGGAATTTAGGGGTTGATATTTCGGATACTTAAAATTAACTAATCTATCATATAAAACCATAAAATCGGGCCTAACCCCACTAGCAACGGAGTAGCACCCATTTGAAGTTGGATAACCAGAAAAAAATTTCCTATATACATACCATGGGAAAATATTTTTTTTGATTTTTTTGGAGTAGGACAAGGAATTTAGGGGTTGATATTTCGGATACTTAAAATTAACTAATCTATCATATAAAACCATAAAATCGGGCCTAACCCCACTAGCAACGGAGTAGCACCCATTTGAAGTTGGATAACCAGAAAAAAAATTTCCTATATACATACCATGGGAAAATGGATTTTTTGATTTTTGTGGACTAGGACAAGGAATTTAGGGATTGATATTTCGGATACTTAAAATTAACTAATCTATCATATAAAACCATAAAATCGGGCCTAACCCCACTAGCAACGGAGTAGCACCCATTTGAAGTTGGATAACCAGAAAAAAAATTTCCTATATACATACCATGGGAAAATGGATTTTTTGATTTTTGTGGACTAGGACAAGGAATTTAGGGATTGATATTTCGGATACTTAAAATTAACTAATCTATCATATAAAACCATAAAATCGGGCCTAACCCCACTAGCAACGGAGTAGCACCCATTTGAAGTTGGATAACCAGAAAAAAAATTTCCTATATACATACCATGGAAAAATATTTTTTTTGATTTTTTTGGAGTAGGACAAGGAATTTAGGGGTTGATATTTCGGATACTTAAAATTAACTAATCTATCATATAAAACCATAAAATCGGGCCTAACCCCACTAGCAACGGAGTAGCACCCATTTGAAGTTGGATAACCAGAAAAAAAATTTCCTATATACATACCATGGGAAAATATTTTTTTTGATTTTTTTGGAGTAGGACAAGGAATTTAGGGGTTGATATTTCGGATACTTAAAATTAACTAATCTATCATATAAAACCATAAAATCGGGCCTAACCCCACTAGCAACGGAGTAGCACCCATTTGAAGTTGGATAACCAGAAAAAAATTTCCTATATACATACCATGGGAAAATATTTTTTTTGATTTTTTTGGAGTAGGACAAGGAATTTAGGGGTTGATATTTCGGATACTTAAAATTAACTAATCTTTCATATAAAACCATAAAATCGGGCCTAACCCCACTAGCAACGGAGTAGCACCCATTTGAAGTTGGATAACCAGAAAAAAAATTTCCTATATACATACCATGGGAAAATGGATTTTTTGATTTTTGTGGACTAGGACAAGGAATTTAGGGATTGATATTTCGGATACTTAAAATTAACTAATCTATCATATAAAACCATAAAATCGGGCCTAACCCCACTAGCAACGGAGTAGCACCCATTTGAAGTTGGATAACCAGAAAAAAAATTTCCTATATACATACCATGGAAAAATATTTTTTTTGATTTTTTTGGAGTAGGACAAGGAATTTAGGGGTTGATATTTCGGATACTTAAAATTAACTAATCTATCATATAAAACCATAAAATCGGGCCTAACCCCACTAGCAACGGAGTAGCACCCATTTGAAGTTGGATAACCAGAAAAAAATTTCCTATATACATACCATGGGAAAATATTTTTTTTGATTTTTTTGGAGTAGGACAAGGAATTTAGGGGTTGATATTTCGGATACTTAAAATTAACTAATCTATCATATAAAACCATAAAATCGGGCCTAACCCCACTAGCAACGGAGTAGCACCCATTTGAAGTTGGATAACCAGAAAAAAAATTTCCTATAGACATACCATGGGAAAATGGATTTTTTGATTTTTGTGGACTAGGACAAGGAATTTAGGGATTGATATTTCGGATACTTAAAATTAACTAATCTATCATATAAAACCATAAAATCGGGCCTAACCCCACTAGCAACGGAGTAGCACCCATTTGAAGTTGGATAACCAGAAAAAAAATTCCTATATACATACCATGGGAAAATATTTTTTTTGATTTTTTTGGACTAGGACAAGGAATTTAGGGATTGATATTTCGGATACTCAAAATTAACTATTCTATCATATAAAACCATAAAATCGGGCCTAACCCCACTAGCAACGGAGTAGCACCCATTTGAAGTTGGATAACCAGAAAAAAAATTTCCTATATACATACCATGGAAAAATATTTTTTTTGATTTTTTTGGAGTAGGACAAGGAATTTAGGGGTTGATATTTCGGATACTTAAAATTAACTAATCTATCATATAAAACCATAAAATCGGGCCTAACCCCACTAGCAACGGAGTAGCACCCATTTGAAGTTGGATAACCAGAAAAAAAATTTCCTATATACATACCATGGGAAAATGGATTTTTTGATTTTTGTGGACTAGGACAAGGAATTTAGGGATTGATATTTCGGATACTTAAAATTAACTAATCTATCATATAAAACCATAAAATCGGGCCTAACCCCACTAGCAACGGAGTAGCACCCATTTGAAGTTGGATAACCAGAAAAAAAATTTCCTATATACATACCATGGGAAAATATTTTTTTTGATTTTTTTGGAGTAGGACAAGGAATTTAGGGGTTGATATTTCGGATACTTAAAATTAACTAATCTATCATATAAAACCATAAAATCGGGCCTAACCCCACTAGCAACGGAGTAGCACCCATTTGAAGTTGGATAACCAGAAAAAAATTTCCTATATACATACCATGGGAAAATATTTTTTTTGATTTTTTTGGAGTAGGACAAGGAATTTAGGGGTTGATATTTCGGATACTTAAAATTAACTAATCTATCATATAAAACCATAAAATCGGGCCTAACCCCACTAGCAACGGAGTAGCACCCATTTGAAGTTGGATAACCAGAAAAAAAATTTCCTATATACATACCATGGGAAAATGGATTTTTTGATTTTTGTGGACTAGGACAAGGAATTTAGGGATTGATATTTCGGATACTTAAAATTAACTAATCTATCATATAAAACCATAAAATCGGGCCTAACCCCACTAGCAACGGAGTAGCACCCATTTGAAGTTGGATAACCAGAAAAAAAATTCCTATATACATACCATGGGAAAATATTTTTTTTGATTTTTTTGGACTAGGACAAGGAATTTAGGGATTGATATTTCGGATACTCAAAATTAACTATTCTATCATATAAAACCATAAAATCGGGCCTAACCCCACTAGCAACGGAGTAGCACCCATTTGAAGTTGGATAACCAGAAAAAAAATTTCCTATATACATACCATGGGAAAATGGATTTTTTGATTTTTGTGGACTAGGACAAGGAATTTAGGGATTGATATTTCGGATACTTAAAATTAACTAATCTATCATATAAAACCATAAAATCGGGCCTAACCCCACTAGCAACGGAGTAGCACCCATTTGAAGTTGGATAACCAGAAAAAAAATTCCTATATACATACCATGGGAAAATATTTTTTTTGATTTTTTTGGACTAGGACAAGGAATTTAGGGATTGATATTTCGGATACTCAAAATTAACTATTCTATCATATAAAACCATAAAATCGGGCCTAACCCCACTAGCAACGGAGTAGCACCCATTTGAAGTTGGATAACCAGAAAAAAAATTTCCTATATACATACCATGGGAAAATGGATTTTTTGATTTTTGTGGACTAGGACAAGGAATTTAGGGATTGATATTTCGGATACTTAAAATTAACTAATCTATCATATAAAACCATAAAATCGGGCCTAACCCCACTAGCAACGGAGTAGCACCCATTTGAAGTTGGATAACCAGAAAAAAAATTTCCTATATACATACCATGGGAAAATATTTTTTTTGATTTTTTTTGGAGTAGGACAAGGAATTTAGGGGTTGATATTTCGGATACTTAAAATTAACTAATCTATCATATAAAACCATAAAATCGGGCCTAACCCCACTAGCAACGGAGTAGCACCCATTTGAAGTTGGATAACCAGAAAAAAATTTCCTATATACATACCATAAAAAAATATTTTTTTTGATTTTTTTGGAGTAGGACAAGGAATTTAGGGGTTGATATTTCGGATACTTAAAATTAACTAATCTATCATATAAAACCATAAAATCGGGCCTAACCCCACTAGCAACGGAGTAGCACCCATTTGAAGTTGGATAACCAGAAAAAAAATTTCCTATATACATACCATGGGAAAATGGATTTTTTGATTTTTGTGGACTAGGACAAGGAATTTAGGGATTGATATTTCGGATACTTAAAATTAACTAATCTATCATATAAAACCATAAAATCGGGCCTAACCCCACTAGCAACGGAGTAGCACCCATTTGAAGTTGGATAACCAGAAAAAAAATTCCTATATACATACCATGGGAAAATATTTTTTTTGATTTTTTTGGACTAGGACAAGGAATTTAGGGATTGATATTTCGGATACTCAAAATTAACTATTCTATCATATAAAACCATAAAATCGGGCCTAACCCCACTAGCAACGGAGTAGCACCCATTTGAAGTTGGATAACCAGAAAAAAAATTTCCTATATACATACCATGGAAAAATATTTTTTTTGATTTTTTTGGAGTAGGACAAGGAATTTAGGGGTTGATATTTCGGATACTTAAAATTAACTAATCTATCATATAAAACCATAAAATCGGGCCTAACCCCACTAGCAACGGAGTAGCACCCATTTGAAGTTGGATAACCAGAAAAAAAATTTCCTATATACATACCATGGGAAAATGGATTTTTTGATTTTTGTGGACTAGGACAAGGAATTTAGGGATTGATATTTCGGATACTTAAAATTAACTAATCTATCATATAAAACCATAAAATCGGGCCTAACCCCACTAGCAACGGAGTAGCACCCATTTGAAGTTGGATAACCAGAAAAAAATTTCCTATATACATACCATGGGAAAATATTTTTTTTGATTTTTTTGGAGTAGGACAAGGAATTTAGGGGTTGATATTTCGGATACTTAAAATTAACTAATCTATCATATAAAACCATAAAATCGGGCCTAACCCCACTAGCAACGGAGTAGCACCCATTTGAAGTTGGATAACCAGAAAAAAAATTTCCTATATACATACCATGGGAAAATGGATTTTTTGATTTTTGTGGACTAGGACAAGGAATTTAGGGATTGATATTTCGGATACTTAAAATTAACTAATCTATCATATAAAACCATAAAATCGGGCCTAACCCCACTAGCAACGGAGTAGCACCCATTTGAAGTTGGATAACCAGAAAAAAAATTTCCTATATACATACCATGGGAAAATGGATTTTTTGATTTTTGTGGACTAGGACAAGGAATTTAGGGATTGATATTTCGGATACTTAAAATTAACTAATCTATCATATAAAACCATAAAATCGGGCCTAACCCCACTAGCAACGGAGTAGCACCCATTTGAAGTTGGATAACCAGAAAAAAAATTCCTATATACATACCATGGGAAAATATTTTTTTTGATTTTTTTGGACTAGGACAAGGAATTTAGGGATTGATATTTCGGATACTCAAAATTAACTATTCTATCATATAAAACCATAAAATCGGGCCTAACCCCACTAGCAACGGAGTAGCACCCATTTGAAGTTGGATAACCAGAAAAAAAATTTCCTATATACATACCATGGAAAAATATTTTTTTTGATTTTTTTGGAGTAGGACAAGGAATTTAGGGGTTGATATTTCGGATACTTAAAATTAACTAATCTATCATATAAAACCATAAAATCGGGCCTAACCCCACTAGCAACGGAGTAGCACCCATTTGAAGTTGGATAACCAGAAAAAAAATTCCTATATACATACCATGGGAAAATATTTTTTTTGATTTTTTTGGACTAGGACAAGGAATTTAGGGATTGATATTTCGGATACTCAAAATTAACTATTCTATCATATAAAACCATAAAATCGGGCCTAACCCCACTAGCAACGGAGTAGCACCCATTTGAAGTTGGATAACCAGAAAAAAAATTTCCTATATACATACCATGGAAAAATATTTTTTTTGATTTTTTTGGAGTAGGACAAGGAATTTAGGGGTTGATATTTCGGATACTTAAAATTAACTAATCTATCATATAAAACCATAAAATCGGGCCTAACCCCACTAGCAACGGAGTAGCACCCATTTGAAGTTGGATAACCAGAAAAAAAATTTCCTATATACATACCATGGGAAAATGGATTTTTTGATTTTTGTGGACTAGGACAAGGAATTTAGGGATTGATATTTCGGATACTTAAAATTAACTAATCTATCATATAAAACCATAAAATCGGGCCTAACCCCACTAGCAACGGAGTAGCACCCATTTGAAGTTGGATAACCAGAAAAAAAATTTCCTATATACATACCATGGGAAAATATTTTTTTTGATTTTTTTGGAGTAGGACAAGGAATTTAGGGGTTGATATTTCGGATACTTAAAATTAACTAATCTATCATATAAAACCATAAAATCGGGCCTAACCCCACTAGCAACGGAGTAGCACCCATTTGAAGTTGGATAACCAGAAAAAAATTTCCTATATACATACCATGGGAAAATATTTTTTTTGATTTTTTTGGAGTAGGACAAGGAATTTAGGGGTTGATATTTCGGATACTTAAAATTAACTAATCTATCATATAAAACCATAAAATCGGGCCTAACCCCACTAGCAACGGAGTAGCACCCATTTGAAGTTGGATAACCAGAAAAAAAATTTCCTATATACATACCATGGGAAAATGGATTTTTTGATTTTTGTGGACTAGGACAAGGAATTTAGGGATTGATATTTCGGATACTTAAAATTAACTAATCTATCATATAAAACCATAAAATCGGGCCTAACCCCACTAGCAACGGAGTAGCACCCATTTGAAGTTGGATAACCAGAAAAAAAATTCCTATATACATACCATGGGAAAATATTTTTTTTGATTTTTTTGGACTAGGACAAGGAATTTAGGGATTGATATTTCGGATACTCAAAATTAACTATTCTATCATATAAAACCATAAAATCGGGCCTAACCTCACTAGCAACGGAGTAGCACCCATTTGAAGTTGGATAACCAGAAAAAAAATTTCCTATATACATACCATGGAAAAATATTTTTTTTGATTTTTTTGGAGTAGGACAAGGAATTTAGGGGTTGATATTTCGGATACTTAAAATTAACTAATCTATCATATAAAACCATAAAATCGGGCCTAACCCCACTAGCAACGGAGTAGCACCCATTTGAAGTTGGATAACCAGAAAAAAAATTTCCTATATACATACCATGGGAAAATATTTTTTTTGATTTTTTTGGAGTAGGACAAGGAATTTAGGGGTTGATATTTCGGATACTTAAAATTAACTAATCTATCATATAAAACCATAAAATCGGGCCTAACCCCACTAGCAACGGAGTAGCACCCATTTGAAGTTGGATAACCAGAAAAAAATTTCCTATATACATACCATGGGAAAATGGATTTTTTGATTTTTGTGGACTAGGACAAGGAATTTAGGGATTGATATTTCGGATACTTAAAATTAACTAATCTATCATATAAAACCATAAAATCGGGCCTAACCCCACTAGCAACGGAGTAGCACCCATTTGAAGTTGGATAACCAGAAAAAAAATTCCTATATACATACCATGGGAAAATATTTTTTTTGATTTTTTTGGACTAGGACAAGGAATTTAGGGATTGATATTTCGGATACTCAAAATTAACTATTCTATCATATAAAACCATAAAATCGGGCCTAACCCCACTAGCAACGGAGTAGCACCCATTTGAAGTTGGATAACCAGAAAAAAAATTTCCTATATACATACCATGGAAAAATATTTTTTTTGATTTTTTTGGAGTAGGACAAGGAATTTAGGGGTTGATATTTCGGATACTTAAAATTAACTAATCTATCATATAAAACCATAAAATCGGGCCTAACCCCACTAGCAACGGAGTAGCACCCATTTGAAGTTGGATAACCAGAAAAAAAATTTCCTATATACATACCATGGGAAAATGGATTTTTTGATTTTTGTGGACTAGGACAAGGAATTTAGGGATTGATATTTCGGATACTTAAAATTAACTAATCTATCATATAAAACCATAAAATCGGGCCTAACCCCACTAGCAACGGAGTAGCACCCATTTGAAGTTGGATAACCAGAAAAAAAATTTCCTATATACATACCATGGGAAAATATTTTTTTTGATTTTTTTGGAGTAGGACAAGGAATTTAGGGGTTGATATTTCGGATACTTAAAATTAACTAATCTATCATATAAAACCATAAAATCGGGCCTAACCCCACTAGCAACGGAGTAGCACCCATTTGAAGTTGGATAACCAGAAAAAAATTTCCTATATACATACCATGGGAAAATATTTTTTTTGATTTTTTTGGAGTAGGACAAGGAATTTAGGGGTTGATATTTCGGATACTTAAAATTAACTAATCTATCATATAAAACCATAAAATCGGGCCTAACCCCACTAGCAACGGAGTAGCACCCATTTGAAGTTGGATAACCAGAAAAAAAATTTCCTATATACATACCATGGGAAAATGGATTTTTTGATTTTTGTGGACTAGGACAAGGAATTTAGGGATTGATATTTCGGATACTTAAAATTAACTAATCTATCATATAAAACCATAAAATCGGGCCTAACCCCACTAGCAACGGAGTAGCACCCATTTGAAGTTGGATAACCAGAAAAAAAATTCCTATATACATACCATGGGAAAATATTTTTTTTGATTTTTTTGGACTAGGACAAGGAATTTAGGGATTGATATTTCGGATACTCAAAATTAACTATTCTATCATATAAAACCATAAAATCGGGCCTAACCCCACTAGCAACGGAGTAGCACCCATTTGAAGTTGGATAACCAGAAAAAAAATTTCCTATATACATACCATGGGAAAATGGATTTTTTGATTTTTGTGGACTAGGACAAGGAATTTAGGGATTGATATTTCGGATACTTAAAATTAACTAATCTATCATATAAAACCATAAAATCGGGCCTAACCCCACTAGCAACGGAGTAGCACCCATTTGAAGTTGGATAACCAGAAAAAAAATTTCCTATATACATACCATGGGAAAATATTTTTTTTGATTTTTTTGGAGTAGGACAAGGAATTTAGGGGTTGATATTTCGGATACTTAAAATTAACTAATCTATCATATAAAACCATAAAATCGGGCCTAACCCCACTAGCAACGGAGTAGCACCCATTTGAAGTTGGATAACCAGAAAAAAATTTCCTATATACATACCATGGGAAAATATTTTTTTTGATTTTTTTGGAGTAGGACAAGGAATTTAGGGGTTGATATTTCGGATACTTAAAATTAACTAATCTATCATATAAAACCATAAAATCGGGCCTAACCCCACTAGCAACGGAGTAGCACCCATTTGAAGTTGGATAACCAGAAAAAAAATTTCCTATATACATACCATGGGAAAATATTTTTTTTGATTTTTTTGGAGTAGGACAAGGAATTTAGGGGTTGATATTTCGGATACTTAAAATTAACTAATCTATCATATAAAACCATAAAATCGGGCCTAACCCCACTAGCAACGGAGTAGCACCCATTTGAAGTTGGATAACCAGAAAAAAATTTCCTATATACATACCATGGGAAAATATTTTTTTTGATTTTTTTGGAGTAGGACAAGGAATTTAGGGGTTGATATTTCGGATACTTAAAATTAACTAATCTATCATATAAAACCATAAAATCGGGCCTAACCCCACTAGCAACGGAGTAGCACCCATTTGAAGTTGGATAACCAGAAAAAAAATTTCCTATATACATACCATGGGAAAATGGATTTTTTGATTTTTGTGGACTAGGACAAGGAATTTAGGGATTGATATTTCGGATACTTAAAATTAACTAATCTATCATATAAAACCATAAAATCGGGCCTAACCCCACTAGCAACGGAGTAGCACCCATTTGAAGTTGGATAACCAGAAAAAAAATTCCTATATACATACCATGGGAAAATATTTTTTTTGATTTTTTTGGACTAGGACAAGGAATTTAGGGATTGATATTTCGGATACTCAAAATTAACTATTCTATCATATAAAACCATAAAATCGGGCCTAACCCCACTAGCAACGGAGTAGCACCCATTTGAAGTTGGATAACCAGAAAAAAAATTTCCTATATACATACCATGGAAAAATATTTTTTTTGATTTTTTTGGAGTAGGACAAGGAATTTAGGGGTTGATATTTCGGATACTTAAAATTAACTAATCTATCATATAAAACCATAAAATCGGGCCTAACCCCACTAGCAACGGAGTAGCACCCATTTGAAGTTGGATAACCAGAAAAAAAATTTCCTATATACATACCATGGGAAAATGGATTTTTTGATTTTTGTGGACTAGGACAAGGAATTTAGGGATTGATATTTCGGATACTTAAAATTAACTAATCTATCATATAAAACCATAAAATCGGGCCTAACCCCACTAGCAACGGAGTAGCACCCATTTGAAGTTGGATAACCAGAAAAAAAATTTCCTATATACATACCATGGGAAAATATTTTTTTTGATTTTTTTGGAGTAGGACAAGGAATTTAGGGGTTGATATTTCGGATACTTAAAATTAACTAATCTATCATATAAAACCATAAAATCGGGCCTAACGCCACTAGCAACGGAGTAGCACCCATTTGAAGTTGGATAACCAGAAAAAAATTTCCTATATACATACCATGGGAAAATATTTTTTTTGATTTTTTTGGAGTAGGACAAGGAATTTAGGGGTTGATATTTCGGATACTTAAAATTAACTAATCTATCATATAAAACCATAAAATCGGGCCTAACCCCACTAGCAACGGAGTAGCACCCATTTGAAGTTGGATAACCAGAAAAAAAATTTCCTATATACATACCATGGGAAAATGGATTTTTTGATTTTTGTGGACTAGGACAAGGAATTTAGGGATTGATATTTCGGATACTTAAAATTAACTAATCTATCATATAAAACCATAAAATCGGGCCTAACCCCACTAGCAACGGAGTAGCACCCATTTGAAGTTGGATAACCAGAAAAAAAATTCCTATATACATACCATGGGAAAATATTTTTTTTGATTTTTTTGGACTAGGACAAGGAATTTAGGGATTGATATTTCGGATACTCAAAATTAACTATTCTATCATATAAAACCATAAAATCGGGCCTAACCCCACTAGCAACGGAGTAGCACCCATTTGAAGTTGGATAACCAGAAAAAAAATTTCCTATATACATACCATGGGAAAATGGATTTTTTGATTTTTGTGGACTAGGACAAGGAATTTAGGGATTGATATTTCGGATACTTAAAATTAACTAATCTATCATATAAAACCATAAAATCGGGCCTAACCCCACTAGCAACGGAGTAGCACCCATTTGAAGTTGGATAACCAGAAAAAAAATTTCCTATATACATACCATGGGAAAATATTTTTTTTGATTTTTTTGGAGTAGGACAAGGAATTTAGGGGTTGATATTTCGGATACTTAAAATTAACTAATCTATCATATAAAACCATAAAATCGGGCCTAACCCCACTAGCAACGGAGTAGCACCCATTTGAAGTTGGATAACCAGAAAAAAATTTCCTATATACATACCATGGGAAAATATTTTTTTGATTTTTTTGGAGTAGGACAAGGAATTTAGGGGTTGATATTTCGGATACTTAAAATTAACTAATCTATCATATAAAACCATAAAATCGGGCCTAACCCCACTAGCAACGGAGTAGCACCCATTTGAAGTTGGATAACCAGAAAAAAAATTTCCTATATACATACCATGGGAAAATGGATTTTTTGATTTTTGTGGACTAGGACAAGGAATTTAGGGATTGATATTTCGGATACTTAAAATTAACTAATCTATCATATAAAACCATAAAATCGGGCCTAACCCCACTAGCAACGGAGTAGCACCCATTTGAAGTTGGATAACCAGAAAAAAAATTTCCTATATACATACCATGGGAAAATATTTTTTTTGATTTTTTTGGAGTAGGACAAGGAATTTAGGGGTTGATATTTCGGATACTTAAAATTAACTAATCTATCATATAAAACCATAAAATCGGGCCTAACCCCACTAGCAACGGAGTAGCACCCATTTGAAGTTGGATAACCAGAAAAAAATTTCCTATATACATACCATGGGAAAATATTTTTTTTGATTTTTTTGGAGTAGGACAAGGAATTTAGGGGTTGATATTTCGGATACTTAAAATTAACTAATCTATCATATAAAACCATAAAATCGGGCCTAACCCCACTAGCAACGGAGTAGCACCCATTTGAAGTTGGATAACCAGAAAAAAAATTTCCTATATACATACCATGGGAAAATATTTTTTTTGATTTTTTTGGAGTAGGACAAGGAATTTAGGGGTTGATATTTCGGATACTTAAAATTAACTAATCTATCATATAAAACCATAAAATCGGGCCTAACCCCACTAGCAACGGAGTAGCACCCATTTGAAGTTGGATAACCAGAAAAAAATTTCCTATATACATACCATGGGAAAATATTTTTTTTGATTTTTTTGGAGTAGGACAAGGAATTTAGGGGTTGATATTTCGGATACTTAAAATTAACTAATCTATCATATAAAACCATAAAATCGGGCCTAACCCCACTAGCAACGGAGTAGCACCCATTTGAAGTTGGATAACCAGAAAAAAAATTTCCTATATACATACCATGGGAAAATGGATTTTTTGATTTTTGTGGACTAGGACAAGGAATTTAGGGATTGATATTTCGGATACTTAAAATTAACTAATCTATCATATAAAACCATAAAATCGGGCCTAACCCCACTAGCAACGGAGTAGCACCCATTTGAAGTTGGATAACCAGAAAAAAAATTCCTATATACATACCATGGGAAAATATTTTTTTTGATTTTTTTGGACTAGGACAAGGAATTTAGGGATTGATATTTCGGATACTCAAAATTAACTATTCTATCATATAAAACCATAAAATCGGGCCTAACCCCACTAGCAACGGAGTAGCACCCATTTGAAGTTGGATAACCAGAAAAAAAATTTCCTATATACATACCATGGAAAAATATTTTTTTTGATTTTTTTGGAGTAGGACAAGGAATTTAGGGGTTGATATTTCGGATACTTAAAATTAACTAATCTATCATATAAAACCATAAAATCGGGCCTAACCCCACTAGCAACGGAGTAGCACCCATTTGAAGTTGGATAACCAGAAAAAAAATTTCCTATATACATACCATGGGAAAATGGATTTTTTGATTTTTGTGGACTAGGACAAGGAATTTAGGGATTGATATTTCGGATACTTAAAATTAACTAATCTATCATATAAAACCATAAAATCGGGCCTAACCCCACTAGCAACGGAGTAGCACCCATTTGAAGTTGGATAACCAGAAAAAAAATTTCCTATATACATACCATGGGAAAATATTTTTTTTGATTTTTTTGGAGTAGGACAAGGAATTTAGGGGTTGATATTTCGGATACTTAAAATTAACTAATCTATCATATAAAACCATAAAATCGGGCCTAACCCCACTAGCAACGGAGTAGCACCCATTTGAAGTTGGATAACCAGAAAAAAATTTCCTATATACATACCATGGGAAAATATTTTTTTTGATTTTTTTGGAGTAGGACAAGGAATTTAGGGGTTGATATTTCGGATACTTAAAATTAACTAATCTATCATATAAAACCATAAAATCGGGCCTAACCCCACTAGCAACGGAGTAGCACCCATTTGAAGTTGGATAACCAGAAAAAAAATTTCCTATATACATACCATGGGAAAATGGATTTTTTGATTTTTGTGGACTAGGACAAGGAATTTAGGGATTGATATTTCGGATACTTAAAATTAACTAATCTATCATATAAAACCATAAAATCGGGCCTAACCCCACTAGCAACGGAGTAGCACCCATTTGAAGTTGGATAACCAGAAAAAAAATTCCTATATACATACCATGGGAAAATATTTTTTTTGATTTTTTTGGACTAGGACAAGGAATTTAGGGATTGATATTTCGGATACTCAAAATTAACTATTCTATCATATAAAACCATAAAATCGGGCCTAACCCCACTAGCAACGGAGTAGCACCCATTTGAAGTTGGATAACCAGAAAAAAAATTTCCTATATACATACCATGGGAAAATGGATTTTTTGATTTTTGTGGACTAGGACAAGGAATTTAGGGATTGATATTTCGGATACTTAAAATTAACTAATCTATCATATAAAACCATAAAATCGGGCCTAACCCCACTAGCAACGGAGTAGCACCCATTTGAAGTTGGATAACCAGAAAAAAAATTTCCTATATACATACCATGGGAAAATATTTTTTTTGATTTTTTTGGAGTAGGACAAGGAATTTAGGGGTTGATATTTCGGATACTTAAAATTAACTAATCTATCATATAAAACCATAAAATCGGGCCTAACCCCACTAGCAACGGAGTAGCACCCATTTGAAGTTGGATAACCAGAAAAAAATTTCCTATATACATACCATGGGAAAATATTTTTTTTGATTTTTTTGGAGTAGGACAAGGAATTTAGGGGTTGATATTTCGGATACTTAAAATTAACTAATCTATCATATAAAACCATAAAATCGGGCCTAACCCCACTAGCAACGGAGTAGCACCCATTTGAAGTTGGATAACCAGAAAAAAAATTTCCTATATACATACCATGGGAAAATGGATTTTTTGATTTTTGTGGACTAGGACAAGGAATTTAGGGATTGATATTTCGGATACTTAAAATTAACTAATCTATCATATAAAACCATAAAATCGGGCCTAACCCCACTAGCAACGGAGTAGCACCCATTTGAAGTTGGATAACCAGAAAAAAAATTTCCTATATACATACCATGGGAAAATATTTTTTTTGATTTTTTTGGAGTAGGACAAGGAATTTAGGGGTTGATATTTCGGATACTTAAAATTAACTAATCTATCATATAAAACCATAAAATCGGGCCTAACCCCACTAGCAACGGAGTAGCACCCATTTGAAGTTGGATAACCAGAAAAAAATTTCCTATATACATACCATGGGAAAATATTTTTTTTGATTTTTTTGGAGTAGGACAAGGAATTTAGGGGTTGATATTTCGGATACTTAAAATTAACTAATCTATCATATAAAACCATAAAATCGGGCCTAACCCCACTAGCAACGGAGTAGCACCCATTTGAAGTTGGATAACCAGAAAAAAAATTTCCTATATACATACCATGGGAAAATGGATTTTTTGATTTTTGTGGACTAGGACAAGGAATTTAGGGATTGATATTTCGGATACTTAAAATTAACTAATCTATCATATAAAACCATAAAATCGGGCCTAACCCCACTAGCAACGGAGTAGCACCCATTTGAAGTTGGATAACCAGAAAAAAAATTCCTATATACATACCATGGGAAAATATTTTTTTTGATTTTTTTGGACTAGGACAAGGAATTTAGGGATTGATATTTCGGATACTCAAAATTAACTATTCTATCATATAAAACCATAAAATCGGGCCTAACCCCACTAGCAACGGAGTAGCACCCATTTGAAGTTGGATAACCAGAAAAAAAATTTCCTATATACATACCATGGAAAAATATTTTTTTTGATTTTTTTGGAGTAGGACAAGGAATTTAGGGGTTGATATTTCGGATACTTAAAATTAACTAATCTATCATATAAAACCATAAAATCGGGCCTAACCCCACTAGCAACGGAGTAGCACCCATTTGAAGTTGGATAACCAGAAAAAAAATTTCCTATATACATACCATGGGAAAATGGATTTTTTGATTTTTGTGGACTAGGACAAGGAATTTAGGGATTGATATTTCGGATACTTAAAATTAACTAATCTATCATATAAAACCATAAAATCGGGCCTAACCCCACTAGCAACGGAGTAGCACCCATTTGAAGTTGGATAACCAGAAAAAAAATTTCCTATATACATACCATGGGAAAATATTTTTTTTGATTTTTTTGGAGTAGGACAAGGAATTTAGGGGTTGATATTTCGGATACTTAAAATTAACTAATCTATCATATAAAACCATAAAATCGGGCCTAACCCCACTAGCAACGGAGTAGCACCCATTTGAAGTTGGATAACCAGAAAAAAATTTCCTATATACATACCATGGGAAAATATTTTTTTTGATTTTTTTGGAGTAGGACAAGGAATTTAGGGGTTGATATTTCGGATACTTAAAATTAACTAATCTATCATATAAAACCATAAAATCGGGCCTAACCCCACTAGCAACGGAGTAGCACCCATTTGAAGTTGGATAACCAGAAAAAAAATTTCCTATATACATACCATGGGAAAATGGATTTTTTGATTTTTGTGGACTAGGACAAGGAATTTAGGGATTGATATTTCGGATACTTAAAATTAACTAATCTATCATATAAAACCATAAAATCGGGCCTAACCCCACTAGCAACGGAGTAGCACCCATTTGAAGTTGGATAACCAGAAAAAAAATTTCCTATATACATACCATGGGAAAATATTTTTTTTGATTTTTTTGGAGTAGGACAAGGAATTTAGGGGTTGATATTTCGGATACTTAAAATTAACTAATCTATCATATAAAACCATAAAATCGGGCCTAACCCCACTAGCAACGGAGTAGCACCCATTTGAAGTTGGATAACCAGAAAAAATTTCCTATATACATACCATGGGAAAATATTTTTTTTGATTTTTTTGGAGTAGGACAAGGAATTTAGGGGTTGATATTTCGGATACTTAAAATTAACTAATCTATCATATAAAACCATAAAATCGGGCCTAACCCCACTAGCAACGGAGTAGCACCCATTTGAAGTTGGATAACCAGAAAAAAAATTTCCTATATACATACCATGGGAAAATGGATTTTTTGATTTTTGTGGACTAGGACAAGGAATTTAGGGATTGATATTTCGGATACTTAAAATTAACTAATCTATCATATAAAACCATAAAATCGGGCCTAACCCCACTAGCAACGGAGTAGCACCCATTTGAAGTTGGATAACCAGAAAAAAAATTCCTATATACATACCATGGGAAAATATTTTTTTTGATTTTTTTGGACTAGGACAAGGAATTTAGGGATTGATATTTCGGATACTCAAAATTAACTATTCTATCATATAAAACCATAAAATCGGGCCTAACCCCACTAGCAACGGAGTAGCACCCATTTGAAGTTGGATAACCAGAAAAAAAATTTCCTATATACATACCATGGAAAAATATTTTTTTTGATTTTTTTGGAGTAGGACAAGGAATTTAGGGGTTGATATTTCGGATACTTAAAATTAACTAATCTATCATATAAAACCATAAAATCGGGCCTAACCCCACTAGCAACGGAGTAGCACCCATTTGAAGTTGGATAACCAGAAAAAAAATTTCCTATATACATACCATGGGAAAATGGATTTTTTGATTTTTGTGGACTAGGACAAGGAATTTAGGGATTGATATTTCGGATACTTAAAATTAACTAATCTATCATATAAAACCATAAAATCGGGCCTAACCCCACTAGCAACGGAGTAGCACCCATTTGAAGTTGGATAACCAGAAAAAAAATTTCCTATATACATACCATGGGAAAATATTTTTTTGATTTTTTTGGAGTAGGACAAGGAATTTAGGGGTTGATATTTCGGATACTTAAAATTAACTAATCTATCATATAAAACCATAAAATCGGGCCTAACCCCACTAGCAACGGAGTAGCACCCATTTGAAGTTGGATAACCAGAAAAAAATTTCCTATATACATACCATGGGAAAATATTTTTTTTGATTTTTTTGGAGTAGGACAAGGAATTTAGGGGTTGATATTTCGGATACTTAAAATTAACTAATCTATCATATAAAACCATAAAATCGGGCCTAACCCCACTAGCAACGGAGTAGCACCCATTTGAAGTTGGATAACCAGAAAAAAAATTTCCTATATACATACCATGGGAAAATGGATTTTTTGATTTTTGTGGACTAGGACAAGGAATTTAGGGATTGATATTTCGGATACTTAAAATTAACTAATCTATCATATAAAACCATAAAATCGGGCCTAACCCCACTAGCAACGGAGTAGCACCCATTTGAAGTTGGATAACCAGAAAAAAAATTCCTATATACATACCATGGGAAAATATTTTTTTTGATTTTTTTGGACTAGGACAAGGAATTTAGGGATTGATATTTCGGATACTCAAAATTAACTATTCTATCATATAAAACCATAAAATCGGGCCTAACCCCACTAGCAACGGAGTAGCACCCATTTGAAGTTGGATAACCAGAAAAAAAATTTCCTATATACATACCATGGAAAAATATTTTTTTTGATTTTTTTGGAGTAGGACAAGGAATTTAGGGGTTGATATTTCGGATACTTAAAATTAACTAATCTATCATATAAAACCATAAAATCGGGCCTAACCCCACTAGCAACGGAGTAGCACCCATTTGAAGTTGGATAACCAGAAAAAAAATTTCCTATATACATACCATGGGAAAATGGATTTTTTGATTTTTGTGGACTAGGACAAGGAATTTAGGGATTGATATTTCGGATACTTAAAATTAACTAATCTATCATATAAAACCATAAAATCGGGCCTAACCCCACTAGCAACGGAGTAGCACCCATTTGAAGTTGGATAACCAGAAAAAAAATTTCCTATATACATACCATGGGAAAATATTTTTTTTGATTTTTTTGGAGTAGGACAAGGAATTTAGGGGTTGATATTTCGGATACTTAAAATTAACTAATCTATCATATAAAACCATAAAATCGGGCCTAACCCCACTAGCAACGGAGTAGCACCCATTTGAAGTTGGATAACCAGAAAAAAATTTCCTATATACATACCATGGGAAAATATTTTTTTTGATTTTTTTGGAGTAGGACAAGGAATTTAGGGGTTGATATTTCGGATACTTAAAATTAACTAATCTATCATATAAAACCATAAAATCGGGCCTAACCCCACTAGCAACGGAGTAGCACCCATTTGAAGTTGGATAACCAGAAAAAAAATTTCCTATATACATACCATGGGAAAATGGATTTTTTGATTTTTGTGGACTAGGACAAGGAATTTA
Source organism: Tipula confusa (assembly GCA_963556175.1). Taxonomy (NCBI): domain Eukaryota; kingdom Metazoa; phylum Arthropoda; class Insecta; order Diptera; family Tipulidae; genus Tipula; species Tipula confusa. The sequence goes on along the minus strand of OY744475.1, from coordinate 61,142,618 downwards.
GGGATTGATATTTCGGATACTCAAAATTAACTATTCTATCATATAAAACCATAAAATCGGGCCTAACCCCACTAGCAACGGAGTAGCACCCATTTGAAGTTGGATAACCAGAAAAAAATTTCCTATATACATACCATGGGAAAATATTTTTTTTGATTTTTTTGGAGTAGGACAAGGAATTTAGGGGTTGATATTTCGGATACTTAAAATTAACTAATCTATCATATAAAACCATAAAATCGGGCCTCACCCCACTAGCAACGGAGTAGCACCCATTTGAAGTTGGATAACCAGAAAAAAAATTCCTATATACATACCATGGGAAAATATTTTTTTTGATTTTTTTGGACTAGGACAAGGAATTTAGGGATTGATATTTCGGATACTCAAAATTAACTATTCTATCATATAAAACCATAAAATCGGGCCTAACCCCACTAGCAACGGAGTAGCACCCATTTGAAGTTGGATAACCAGAAAAAAAATTTCCTATATACATACCATGGAAAAATATTTTTTTTGATTTTTTTGGAGTAGGACAAGGAATTTAGGGGTTGATATTTCGGATACTTAAAATTAACTAATCTATCATATAAAACCATAAAATCGGGCCTAACCCCACTAGCAACGGAGTAGCACCCATTTGAAGTTGGATAACCAGAAAAAAAATTCCTATATACATACCATGGGAAAATGAATTTTTTGATTTTTGTGGACTAGGACAAGGAATTTAGGGATTGATATTTCGGATACTTAAAATTAACTAATCTATCATATAAAACCATAAAATCGGGCCTAACCCCACTAGCAACGGAGTAGCACCCATTTGAAGTTGGATAACCAGAAAAAAATTTCCTATATACATACCATGGGAAAATATTTTTTTTGATTTTTTTGGAGTAGGACAAGGAATTTAGGGGTTGATATTTCGGATACTTAAAATTAACTAATCTATCATATAAAACCATAAAATCGGGCCTCACCCCACTAGCAACGGAGTAGCACCCATTTGAAGTTGGATAACCAGAAAAAAAATTCCTATATACATACCATGGGAAAATATTTTTTTTGATTTTTTTGGACTAGGACAAGGAATTTAGGGATTGATATTTCGGATACTCAAAATTAACTATTCTATCATATAAAACCATAAAATCGGGCCTAACCCCACTAGCAACGGAGTAGCACCCATTTGAAGTTGGATAACCAGAAAAAAATTTCCTATATACATACCATGGGAAAATATTTTTTTTGATTTTTTTGGAGTAGGACAAGGAATTTAGGGGTTGATATTTCGGATACTTAAAATTAACTAATCTATCATATAAAACCATAAAATCGGGCCTAACCCCACTAGCAACGGAGTAGCACCCATTTGAAGTTGGATAACCAGAAAAAAATTTCCTATATACATACCATGGGAAAATATTTTTTTTGATTTTTTTGGAGTAGGACAAGGAATTTAGGGGTTGATATTTCGGATACTTAAAATTAACTAATCTATCATATAAAACCATAAAATCGGGCCTCACCCCACTAGCAACGGAGTAGCACCCATTTGAAGTTGGATAACCAGAAAAAAAATTCCTATATACATACCATGGGAAAATATTTTTTTTGATTTTTTTGGACTAGGACAAGGAATTTAGGGATTGATATTTCGGATACTCAAAATTAACTATTCTATCATATAAAACCATAAAATCGGGCCTAACCCCACTAGCAACGGAGTAGCACCCATTTGAAGTTGGATAACCAGAAAAAAAATTTCCTATATACATACCATGGAAAAATATTTTTTTTGATTTTTTTGGAGTAGGACAAGGAATTTAGGGGTTGATATTTCGGATACTTAAAATTAACTAATCTATCATATAAAACCATAAAATCGGGCCTAACCCCACTAGCAACGGAGTAGCACCCATTTGAAGTTGGATAACCAGAAAAAAAAATTCCTATATACATACCATGGGAAAATGAATTTTTTGATTTTTGTGGACTAGGACAAGGAATTTAGGGATTGATATTTCGGATACTTAAAATTAACTAATCTATCATATAAAACCATAAAATCGGGCCTAACCCCACTAGCAACGGAGTAGCACCCATTTGAAGTTGGATAACCAGAAAAAAATTTCCTATATACATACCATGGGAAAATATTTTTTTGATTTTTTTGGAGTAGGACAAGGAATTTAGGGGTTGATATTTCGGATACTTAAAATTAACTAATCTATCATATAAAACCATAAAATCGGGCCTAACCCCACTAGCAACGGAGTAGCACCCATTTGAAGTTGGATAACCAGAAAAAAAATTTCCTATATACATACCATGGGAAAATATTTTTTTTGATTTTTTTGGAGTAGGACAAGGAATTTAGGGGTTGATATTTCGGATACTTAAAATTAACTAATCTATCATATAAAACCATAAAATCGGGCCTAACCCCACTAGCAATAGCAACGGAGTAGCACCCATTTGAAGTTGGATAAACAGAAAAAAATTTTCCTATATACATACCATGGGAAAATATTTTTTTTGATTTTTTTGGACTAGGACAAGGAATTTAGGGATTGATATTTCGGATACTCAAAATTAACTATTCTATCATATAAAACCATAAAATCGGGCCTAACCCCACTAGCAACGGAGTAGCACCCATTTGAAGTTGGATAAACAGAAAAAAATTTCCTATATACATACCATGGGAAAATATTTTTTTTGATTTTTTTGGAGTAGGACAAGGAATTTAGGGGTTGATATTTCGGATACTTAAAATTAACTAATCTATCATATAAAACCATAAATCGGGCCTAACCCCACTAGCAACGGAGTAGCACCCATTTGAGTTGGATAACCAGAAAAAAAATTTCCTATATACATACCATGGGAAAATATTTTTTTTGATTTTTTTGGAGTAGGACAAGGAATTTAGGGGTTGATATTTCGGATACTTAAAATTAACTAATCTATCATATAAAACCATAAAATCGGGCCTAACCCCACTAGCAACGGAGTAGCACCCATTTGAAGTTGAATAACCAGAAAAAAAATTCCTATATACATACCATGGGAAAATATTTTTTTTGATTTTTTTGGACTAGGACAAGGAATTTAGGGATTGATATTTCGGATACTCAAAATTAACTATTCTATCATATAAAACCATAAAATCGGGCCTAACCCCACTAGCAACGGAGTAGCACCCATTTGAAGTTGGATAAACAGAAAAAAAATTTCCTATATACATACCATGGGAAAATATTTTTTTTGATTTTTTTGGAGTAGGACAAGGAATTTAGGGTTGATATTTCGGATACTTAAAATTAACTAATCTATCATATAAAACCATAAAATCGGGCCTAACCCCACTAGCAACGGAGTAGCACCCATTTGAGGTTGGATAACCAGAAAAAAAATTTCCTATATACATACCATGGGAAAATATTTTTTTGATTTTTTTGGAGTAGGACAAGGAATTTAGGGATTGATATTTCGGATACTCAAAATTAACTATTCTATCATATAAAACCATAAAATCGGGCCTAACCCCACTAGCAACGGAGTAGCACCCATTTGAAGTTGGATAAACAGAAAAAAATTTCCTATATACATACCATGGGAAAATATTTTTTTTGATTTTTTTGGAGTAGGACAAGGAATTTAGGGGTTGATATTTCGGATACTTAAAATTAACTAATCTATCATATAAAACCATAAAATCGGGCCTAACCCCACTAGCAACGGAGTAGCACCCATTTGAAGTTGGATAACCAGAAAAAAAATTTCCTATATACATACCATGGGAAAATGATTTTTTGATTTTTGTGGACTAGGACAAGGAATTTAGGGATTGATATTTCGGATACTTAAAATTAACTAATCTATCATATAAAACCATAAAATCGGGCCTAACCCCACTAGCAACGGAGTAGCACCCATTTGAAGTTGGATAAACCGAAAAAAAATTTCCTATATACATACCATGGGAAAATATTTTTTTTGATTTTTTTGGAGTAGGACAAGGAATTTAGGGATTGATATTTCGGATACTCAAAATTAACTAATCTATCATATAAAACCATAAAATCGGGCCTAACCCCACTAGCAACGGAGTAGCACCCATTTGAAGTTGGATAAACAGAAAAAAAATTTCCTATATACATACCATGGGAAAATGGATTTTTTGATTTTTTTGGACTAGGACAAGGAATTTAGGGATTGATATTTCGGATACTTAAAATTAACTAATCTATCATATAAAACCATAAAATCGGGCCTAATCCCACTAGCAACGGAGTAGCTCCCATTTGAAGTTGGATAACCAGAAAAAAAATTTCCTATATACATACCATGGGAAAATGGATTTTTGTGGACTAGGACAAGGAATTTAGGGATTGATATTTCGGATACTTAAAATTAACTAATCTATCATATAAAACCATAAAATCGGGCCTAACCCCACTAGCAACGGAGTAGCACCCATTTGAAGTTGGATAAACAGAAAAAAATTTTCCTATATACATACCATGGGAAAATGGATTTTTTGATTTTTGTGGACTAGGACAAGGAATTTAGGGATTGATATTTCGGATACTTAAAATTAACTAATCTATCATATAAAACCATAAAATCGGGCCTAACCCCACTAGCAACGGAGTAGCACCCATTTGAAGTTGGATAAACAGAAAAAAATTTTCCTATATACATACCATGGGAAAATGGATTTTTTGATTTTTGTGGACTAGGACAAGGAATTTAGGGATTGATATTTCGGATACTTAAAATTAACTAATCTATCATATAAAACCATAAAATCGGGCCTAACCCCACTAGCAACGGAGTAGCACCCATTTGAAGTTGGATAACCAGAAAAAAAATTTCCTATATACATACCATGGGAAAATGGATTTTTTGATTTTTTGGAGTAGGACAAGGAATTTAGGGATTGATATTTCGGATACTCAAAATTAACTAATCTATCATATAAAACCATAAAATCGGGCCTAACCCCACTAGCAACGGAGTAGCACCCATTTGAAGTTGGATAAACAGAAAAAAAATTTCCTATATACATACCATGGGAAAATGGATTTTTTGATTTTTTGGACTAGGACAAGGAATTTAGGGATTGATATTTCGGATACTTAAAATTAACTAATCTATCATATAAAACCATAAAATCGGGCCTAACCCCACTAGCAACGGAGTAGCACCCATTTGAAGTTGGATAAACAGAAAAAAATTTTCCTATATACATACCATGGGAAAATGGATTTTTTGATTTTTTTGGACTAGGACAAGGAATTTAGGGATTGATATTTCGGATACTCAAAATTAACTAATCTATCATATAAAACCATAAAATCGGGCCTAACCCCACTAGCAACGGAGTAGCACCCATTTGAAGTTGAATAACCAGAAAAAAAATTTCCTATATACATACCATGGGAAAATATTTTTTTTGATTTTTTTGGACTAGGACAAGGAATTTAGGGATTGATATTTCGGATACTTAAAATTAACTAATCTATCATATAAAACCATAAAATCGGGCCTAACCCCACTAGCAACGGAGTAGCACCCATTTGAAGTTTGATAACCAGAAAAAAAATTTCCTATATACATACCATGGGAAAATGGATTTTTGATTTTTTTGGACTAGGACAAGGAATTTAGGGATTGATATTTCGGATACTCAAAATTAACTAATCTATCATATAAAACCATAAAATCGGGCCTAACCCCACTAGCAACGGAGTAGCACCCATTTGAAGTTGGATAAACGGAAAAAAAATTTCCTATATACATACCATGGGAAAATATTTTTTTTGATTTTTTTGGACTAGGACAAGGAATTTAGGGATTGATATTTCGGATACTTAAAATTAACTAATCTATCATATAAAACCATAAAATCGGGCCTAACCCCACTAGCAACGGAGTAGCACCCATTTGAAGTTTGATAACCAGAAAAAAAATTTCCTATATACATACCATGGGAAAATGGATTTTTTGATTTTTTTGGACTAGGACAAGGAATTTAGGGATTGATATTTCGGATACTCAAAATTAACTAATCTATCATATAAAACCATAAAATCGGGCCTAACCCCACTAGCAACGGAGTAGCACCCATTTGAAGTTGGATAAACGGAAAAAAAATTTCCTATATACATACCATGGGAAAATATTTTTTTTGATTTTTTTGGACTAGGACAAGGAATTTAGGGATTGATATTTCGGATACTCAAAATTAACTAATCTATCATATAAAACCATAAAATCGGGCCTAACCCCACTAGCAACGGAGTAGCACCCATTTGAAGTTGGATAAACGGAAAAAAAATTTCCTATATACATACCATGGGAAAATATTTTTTTGATTTTTTTGGACTAGGACAAGGAATTTAGGGATTGATATTTCGGATACTTAAAATTAACTAATCTATCATATAAAACCATAAAATCGGGCCTAACCCCACTAGCAACGGAGTAGCACCCATTTGAAGTTTGATAACAGAAAAAAAATTTCCTATATACATACCATGGGAAAATGGATTTTTTGATTTTTTTGGACTAGGACAAGGAATTTAGGGATTGATATTTCGGATACTCAAAATTAACTAATCTATCATATAAAACCATAAAATCGGGCCTAACCCCACTAGCAACGGAGTAGCACCCATTTGAAGTTGGATAAACGGAAAAAAAATTTCCTATATACATACCATGGGAAAATGGATTTTTGTGGACTAGGACAAGGAATTTAGGGATTGATATTTCGGATACTTAAAATTAACTAATCTATCATATAAAACCATAAAATCGGGCCTAACCCCACTAGCAACGGAGTAGCACCCATTTGAAGTTGGATAAACAGAAAAAAATTTTCCTATATACATACCATGGGAAAATGGATTTTTTGATTTTTGTGGACTAGGACAAGGAATTTAGGGATTGATATTTCGGATACTTAAAATTAACTAATCTATCATATAAAACCATAAAATCGGGCCTAACCCCACTAGCAACGGAGTAGCACCCATTTGAAGTTGGATAACCAGAAAAAAAATTTCCTATATACATACCATGGGAAAATGGATTTTTTGATTTTTTTGGAGTAGGACAAGGAATTTAGGGATTGATATTTCGGATACTCAAAATTAACTAATCTATCATATAAAACCATAAAATCGGGCCTAACCCCACTAGCAACGGAGTAGCACCCATTTGAAGTTGGATAAACAGAAAAAAAATTTCCTATATACATACCATGGGAAAATGGATTTTTTGATTTTTTTGGACTAGGACAAGGAATTTAGGGATTGATATTTCGGATACTTAAAATTAACTAATCTATCATATAAAACCATAAAATCGGGCCTAACCCCACTAGCAACGGAGTAGCACCCATTTGAAGTTGGATAAACAGAAAAAAATTTTCCTATATACATACCATGGGAAAATGGATTTTTTGATTTTTTTGGACTAGGACAAGGAATTTAGGGATTGATATTTCGGATACTCAAAATTAACTAATCTATCATATAAAACCATAAAATCGGGCCTAACCCCACTAGCAACGGAGTAGCACCCATTTGAAGTTGGATAAACGGAAAAAAAATTTCCTATATACATACCATGGGAAAATATTTTTTTGATTTTTTTGGACTAGGACAAGGAATTTAGGGATTGATATTTCGGATACTTAAAATTAACTAATCTATCATATAAAACCATAAAATCGGGCCTAACCCCACTAGCAACGGAGTAGCACCCATTTGAAGTTGGATAAACAGAAAAAAAATTTCCTATATACATACCATGGGAAAATATTTTTTTTGATTTTTTTGGACTAGGACAAGGAATTTAGGGATTGATATTTCGGATACTTAAAATTAACTAATCTATCATATAAAACCATAAAATCGGGCCTAACCCCACTAGCAACGGAGTAGCACCCATTTGAAGTTGGATAAACAGAAAAAAATTTTCCTATATACATACCATGGGAAAATGGATTTTTTGATTTTTTTGGACTAGGATAAGGAATTTAGGGATTGATATTTCGGATACTCAAAATTAACTAATCTATCATATAAAACCATAAAATCGGGCCTAACCCCACTAGCAACGGAGTAGCACCCATTTGAAGTTGGATAAACGGAAAAAAAATTTCCTATATACATACCATGGGAAAATATTTTTTTTGATTTTTTTGGACTAGGACAAGGAATTTAGGGATTGATATTTCGGATACTTAAAATTAACTAATCTATCATATAAAACCATAAAATCGGGCCTAACCCCACTAGCAACGGAGTAGCACCCATTTGAAGTTTGATAACCAGAAAAAAAATTTCCTATATACATACCATGGGAAAATGGATTTTTTGATTTTTTTGGACTAGGACAAGGAATTTAGGGATTGATATTTCGGATACTCAAAATTAACTAATCTATCATATAAAACCATAAAATCGGGCCTAACCCCACTAGCAACGGAGTAGCACCCATTTGAAGTTGGATAAACGGAAAAAAAATTTCCTATATACATACCATGGGAAAATATTTTTTTTGATTTTTTTGGACTAGGACAAGGAATTTAGGGATTGATATTTCGGATACTTAAAATTAACTAATCTATCATATAAAACCATAAAATCGGGCCTAACCCCACTAGCAACGGAGTAGCACCCATTTGAAGTTGGATAAACAGAAAAAAAATTTCCTATATACATACCATGGGAAAATATTTTTTTTGATTTTTTTGGACTAGGACAAGGAATTTAGGGATTGATATTTCGGATACTTAAAATTAACTAATCTATCATATAAAACCATAAAATCGGGCCTAACCCCACTAGCAACGGAGTAGCACCCATTTGAAGTTTGATAACCAGAAAAAAAATTTCCTATATACATACCATGGGAAAATGGATTTTTTGATTTTTTTGGACTAGGACAAGGAATTTAGGGATTGATATTTCGGATACTCAAAATTAACTAATCTATCATATAAAACCATAAAATCGGGCCTAACCCCACTAGCAACGGAGTAGCACCCATTTGAAGTTGGATAAACGGAAAAAAAATTTCCTATATACATACCATGGGAAAATATTTTTTTTGATTTTTTTGGACTAGGACAAGGAATTTAGGGATTGATATTTCGGATACTTAAAATTAACTAATCTATCATATAAAACCATAAAATCGGGCCTAACCCCACTAGCAACGGAGTAGCACCCATTTGAAGTTGGATAAACAGAAAAAAAATTTCCTATATACATACCATGGGAAAATATTTTTTTTGATTTTTTTGGACTAGGACAAGGAATTTAGGGATTGATATTTCGGATACTTAAAATTAACTAATCTATCATATAAAACCATAAAATCGGGCCTAACCCCACTAGCAACGGAGTAGCACCCATTTGAAGTTTGATAACCAGAAAAAAAATTTCCTATATACATACCATGGGAAAATGGATTTTTTGATTTTTTTGGACTAGGACAAGGAATTTAGGGATTGATATTTCGGATACTCAAAATTAACTAATCTATCATATAAAACCATAAAATCGGGCCTAACCCCACTAGCAACGGAGTAGCACCCATTTGAAGTTGGATAAACGGAAAAAAAATTTCCTATATACATACCATGGGAAAAATTTTTTTTGATTTTTTTGGACTAGGACAAGGAATTTAGGGATTGATATTTCGGATACTTAAAATTAACTAATCTATCATATAAAACCATAAAATCGGGCCTAACCCCACTAGCAACGGAGTAGCACCCATTTGAAGTTGGATAAACAGAAAAAAATTTTCCTATATACATACCATGGGAAAATGGATTTTTTGATTTTTTTGGACTAGGACAAGGAATTTAGGGATTGATATTTCGGATACTCAAAATTAACTAATCTATCATATAAAACCATAAAATCGGGCCTAACCCCACTAGCAACGGAGTAGCACCCATTTGAAGTTTGATAAACAGAAAAAAAATTTCCTATATACATACCATGGGAAAATGGATTTTTTGATTTTTTTGGACTAGGACAAGGAATTTAGGGATTGATATTTCGGATACTCAAAATTAACTAATCTATCATATAAAACCATAAAATCGGGCCTAACCCCACTAGCAACGGAGTAGCACCCATTTGAAGTTGGATAAACAGAAAAAAAATTTCCTATATACATACCATGGGAAAATATTTTTTTTGATTTTTTGGACTAGGACAAGGAATTTAGGGATTGATATTTCGGATACTCAAAATTAACTAATCTATCATATAAAACCATAAAATCGGGCCTAACCCCACTAGCAACGGAGTAGCACCCATTTGAAGTTGGATAACCAGAAAAAAAATTTCCTATATACATACCATGGGAAAATATTTTTTTTGATTTTTTTGGACTAGGACAAGGAATTTAGGGATTGATATTTCGGATACTTAAAATTAACTAATCTATCATATAAAACCATAAAATCGGGCCTAACCCCACTAGCAACGGAGTAGCACCCATTTGAAGTTGGATAAACAGAAAAAAAATTTCCTATATACATACCATGGGAAAATATTTTTTTTGATTTTTTTGGACAAGGACAAGGAATTTAGGGATTGATATTTCGGATACTCAAAATTAACTAATCTATCATATAAAACCATAAAATCGGGCCTAACCCCACTAGCAACGGAGTAGCACCCATTTGAAGTTGGATAACCAGAAAAAAAATTTCCTATATACATACCATGGGAAAATATTTTTTTTGATTTTTTTGGAGTAGGACAAGGAATTTAGGGATTGATATTTCGGATACTCAAAATTAACTAATCTATCATATAAAACCATAAAATCGGGCCTAACCCCACTAGCAACGGAGTAGCACCCATTTGAAGTTGGATAAACAGAAAAAAAATTGCCTATATACATACCATGGGAAAATATTTTTTTTGATTTTTTTGGACTAGGACAAGGAATTTAGGGATTGATATTTCGGATACTCAAAATTAACTAATCTATCATATAAAACCATAAAATCGGGCCTAACCCCACTAGCAACGGAGTAGCACCCATTTGAAGTTGGATAACCAGAAAAAAAATTTCCTATATACATACCATGGGAAAATATTTTTTTTGATTTTTTTGGACTAGGACAAGGAATTTAGGGATTGATATTTCGGATACTTAAAATTAACTAATCTATCATATAAAACCATAAAATCGGGCCTAACCTCACTAGCAACGGAGTAGCACCCATTTGAAGTTGGATAACCAGAAAAAAAATTTCCTATATACATACCATGGGAAAATATTTTTTTTGATTTTTTTGGACTAGGACAAGGAATTTAGGGATTGATATTTCGGATACTCAAAATTAACTAATCTATCATATAAAACCATAAAATCGGGCCTAACCCCACTAGCAACGGAGTAGCACCCATTTGAAGTTGGATAACCAGAAAAAAAATTTCCTATATACATACCATGGGAAAATATTTTTTTTGATTTTTTTGGAGTAGGACAAGGAATTTAGGGATTGATATTTCGGATACTCAAAATTAACTAATCTATCATATAAAACCATAAAATCGGGCCTAACCCCACTAGCAACGGAGTAGCACCCATTTGAAGTTGGATAACCAGAAAAAAAATTTCCTATATACATACCATGGGAAAATATTTTTTTTGATTTTTTTGGACTAGGACAAGGAATTTAGGGATTGATATTTCGGATACTTAAAATTAACTAATCTATCATATAAAACCATAAAATCGGGCCTAACCCCACTAGCAACGGAGTAGCACCCATTTGAAGTTGGATAACCAGAAAAAAAATTTCCTATATACATACCATGGGAAAATATTTTTTTTGATTTTTTTGGAGTAGGACAAGGAATTTAGGGATTGATATTTCGGATACTCAAAATTAACTAATCTATCATATAAAACCATAAAATCGGGCCTAACCCCACTAGCAACGGAGTAGCACCCATTTGAAGTTGGATAACCAGAAAAAAAATTTCCTATATACATACCATGGGAAAATATTTTTTTTGATTTTTTAGGAGTAGGACAATGAATTTAGGGATTGATATTTCGGATACTCAAAATTAACTAATCTATCATATAAAACCATAAAATCGGGCCTAACCCCACTAGCAACGGAGTAGCACCCATTTGAAGTTGGATAAACAGAAAAAAATTTTCCTATATACATACCATGGGAAAATATTTTTTTTGATTTTTTTGGACTAGGACAAGGAATTTAGGGATTGATATTTCGGATACTTAAAATTAACTAATCTATCATATAAAACCATAAAATCGGGCCTAACCCCACTAGCAACGGAGTAGCACCCATTTGAAGTTGGATAACCAGAAAAAAAATTTCCATATACATACCATGGGAAAATATTTTTTTTGATTTTTTTGGAGTAGGACAAGGAATTTAGGGATTGATATTTCGGATACTCAAAATTAACTATTCTATCATATAAAACCATAAAATCGGGCCTAACCCCACTAGCAACGGAGTAGCACCCATTTGAAGTTGGATAAACAGAAAAAAATTTTCCTATATACATACCATGGGAAAATATTTTTTTTGATTTTTTTGGACTAGGACAAGGAATTTAGGGATTGATATTTCGGATACTTAAAATTAACTAATCTATCATATACAACCATAAAATCGGGCCTAACCCCACTAGCAACGGAGTAGCACCCATTTGAAGTTGGATAAACAGAAAAAAAATATCCTATATACATACCATGGGAAAATATTTTTTTTGATTTTTTTGGAGTAGGACAAGGAATTTAGGGGTTGAAATTTCGGATACTTAAAATTAACTAATCTATCATATAAAACCATAAAATCGGGCCTAACCCCACTAGCAACGGAGTAGCACCCATTTGAAGTTGGATAACCAGAAAAAAAATTTCCTATATACATACCATGGGAAAATATTTTTTTTGATTTTTTTGGAGTAGGACAAGGAATTTAGGGGTTGATATTTCGGATACTTAAAATTAACTAATCTATCATATAAAACCATAAAATCGGGCCTAACCCCACTAGCAACGGAGTAGCTCCCATTTGAAGTTGGATAACCAGAAAAAAAATTTCCTATATACATACCATGGGAAAATATTTTTTTTGATTTTTTTGGAGTACGACAAGGAATTTAGGGATTGATATTTCGGATACTCAAAATTAACTATTCTATCATATAAAACCATAAAATCGGGCCTAACCCCACTAGCAACGGAGTAGCACCCATTTGAAGTTGGATAAACAGAAAAAAAATTGCCTATATACATACCATGGGAAAATATTTTTTTTGATTTTTTTGGATTAGGACAAGGAATTTAGGGATTGATATTTCGGATACTCAAAATTAACTAATCTATCATATAAAACCATAAAATCGGGCCTAACCCCACTAGCAACGGAGTAGCACCCATTTGAAGTTGGATAAACGGAAAAAAAATTTCCTATATACATACCATGGGAAAATATTTTTTTTGATTTTTTTGGACTAAGACAAGGAATTTAGGGATTGATATTTCGGATACTTAAAATTAACTAATCTATCATATAAAACCATAAAATCGGGCCTAACCCCACTAGCAACGGAGTAGCACCCATTTGAAGTTGGATAAACGGAAAAAAAATTTCCTATATACATACCATGGGAAAATATTTTTTTGATTTTTTTGGACTAGGACAAGGAATTTAGGGATTGATATTTCGGATACTTAAAATTAACTAATCTATCATATAAAACCATAAAATCGGGCCTAACCCCACTAGCAACGGAGTAGCACCCATTTGAAGTTTGATAACCAGAAAAAAAATTTCCTATATACATACCATGGGAAAATGGATTTTTTGATTTTTTTGGACTAGGACAAGGAATTTAGGGATTGATATTTCGGATACTCAAAATTAACTAATCTATCATATAAAACCATAAAATCGGGCCTAACCCCACTAGCAACGGAGTAGCACCCATTTGAAGTTGGATAAACGGAAAAAAAATTTCCTATATACATACCATGGGAAAATATTTTTTTTGATTTTTTTGGACTAGGACAAGGAATTTAGGGATTGATATTTCGGATACTTAAAATTAACTAATCTATCATATAAAACCATAAAATCGGGCCTAAGCCCACTAGCAACGGAGTAGCACCCATTTGAAGTTGGATAACCAGAAAAAAAATTTCCTATGTACATACCATGGGAAAATGGATTTTTTGATTTTTTTGGACTAGGACAAGGAATTTAGGGATTGATATTTCGGATACTCAAAATTAACTAATCTATCATATAAAACCATAAAATCGGGCCTAACCCCACTAGCAACGGAGTAGCACCCATTTGAAGTTGGATAAACGGAAAAAAAATTTCCTATATACATACCATGGGAAAATATTTTTTTTGATTTTTTTGGACTAGGACAAGGAATTTAAGGATTGATATTTCGGATACTTAAAATTAACTAATCTATCATATAAAACCATAAAATCGGGCCTAACCCCACTAGCAACGGAGTAGCACCCATTTGAAGTTGGATAAACGGAAAAAAAATTTCCTATATACATACCATGGGAAAATATTTTTTTTGATTTTTTTGGACTAGGACAAGGAATTTAGGGATTGATATTTCGGATACTTAAAATTAACTAATCTATCATATAAAACCATAAAATCGGGCCTAACCCCACTAGCAACGGAGTAGCACCCATTTGAAGTTTGATAACCAGAAAAAAAATTTCCTATATACATACCATGGGAAAATGGATTTTTTGATTTTTTTGGACTAGGACAAGGAATTTAGGGATTGATATTTCGGATACTCAAAATTAACTAATCTATCATATAAAACCATAAAATCGGGCCTAACCCCACTAGCAACGGAGTAGCACCCATTTGAAGTTGGATAAACAGAAAAAAATTTCCTATATACATACCATGGGAAAATGGATTTTTTGATTTTTTTGGACTAGGACAAGGAATTTAGGGATTGATATTTCGGATACTTAAAATTAACTAATCTATCATATAAAACCATAAAATCGGGCCTAACCCCACTAGCAACGGAGTAGCACCCATTTGAAGTTGGATAAACAGAAAAAAATTTTCCTATATACATACCATGGGAAAATGGATTTTTTGATTTTTTTGGACTAGGACAAGGAATTTAGGGATTGATATTTCGGATACTCAAAATTAACTAATCTATCATATAAAACCATAAAATCGGGCCTAACCCCACTAGCAACGGAGTAGCACCCATTTGAAGTTGGATAAACAGAAAAAAAATTTCCTATATACATACCATGGGAAAATATTTTTTTTGATTTTTTTGGACAAGGACAAGGAATTTAGGGATTGATATTTCGGATACTCAAAATTAACTAATCTATCATATAAAACCATAAAATCGGGCCTAACCCCACTAGCAACGGAGTAGCACCCATTTGAAGTTGGATAACCAGAAAAAAAATTTCCTATATACATACCATGGGAAAATATTTTTTTGATTTTTTTGGACTAGGACAAGGAATTTAGGGATTGATATTTCGGATACTCAAAATTAACTAATCTATCATATAAAACCATAAAATCGGGCCTAACCCCACTAGCAACGGAGTAGCACCCATTTGAAGTTGGATAAACAGAAAAAAAATTGCCTATATACATACCATGGGAAAATATTTTTTTTGATTTTTTTGGACTAGGACAAGGAATTTAGGGATTGATATTTCGGATACTCAAAATTAACTAATCTATCATATAAAACCATAAAATCGGGCCTAACCCCACTAGCAACGGAGTAGCACCCATTTGAAGTTGGATAACCAGAAAAAAAATTTCCTATATACATACCATGGGAAAATATTTTTTTTGATTTTTTTGGACTAGGACAAGGAATTTAGGGATTGATATTTCGGATACTTAAAATTAACTAATCTATCATATAAAACCATAAAATCGGGCCTAACCCCACTAGCAACGGAGTAGCACCCATTTGAAGTTGGATAAACAGAAAAAAAATTTCCTATATACATACCATGGGAAAATATTTTTTTTGATTTTTTTGGACTAGGACAAGGAATTTAGGGATTGATATTTCGGATACTTAAAATTAACTGATCTATCATATAAAACCATAAAATCGGGCCTAACCCCACTAGCAACGGAGTAGCACCCATTTGAAGTTGGATAAACAGAAAAAAAATTTCCTATATACATACCATGGGAAAATGGATTTTTTGATTTTTTTGGACTAGGACAAGGAATTTAGGGATTGATATTTCGGATACTCAAAATTAACTAATCTATCATATAAAACCATAAAATCGGGCCTAACCCCACTAGCAACGGAGTAGCACCCATTTGAAGTTGGATAAACAGAAAAAAAATTGCCTATATACATACCAAGGGAAAATGGATTTTTTTTGATTTTTTTGGACTAGGACAAGGAATTTAGGGATTGATATTTCGGATACTTAAAATTAACTAATCTATCATATAAAACCATAAAATCGGGCCTAACCCCACTAGCAACGGAGTAGCACCCATTTGAAGTTTGATAACCAGAAAAAAAATTTCCTATATACATACCATGGGAAAATGGATTTTTTGATTTTTTTGGACTAGGACAAGGAATTTAGGGATTGATATTTCGGATACTCAAAATTAACTAATCTATCATATAAAACCATAAAATCGGGCCTAACCCCACTAGCAACGGAGTAGCACCCATTTGAAGTTGGATAAACAGAAAAAAATTTCCTATATACATACCATGGGAAAATATTTTTTTTGATTTTTTTGGACTAGGACAAGGAATTTAGGGATTGATATTTCGGATACTTAAAATTAACTAATCTATCATATAAAACCATAAAATCGGGCCTAACCCCACTAGCAACGGAGTAGCACCCATTTGAAGTTGGATAAACAGAAAAAAATTTCCTATATACATACCATGGGAAAATGGATTTTTTGATTTTTTTGGACTAGGACAAGGAATTTAGGGATTGATATTTCGGATACTCAAAATTAACTAATCTATCATATAAAACCATAAAATCGGGCCTAACCCCACTAGCAACGGAGTAGCACCCATTTGAAGTTGGATAACCAGAAAAAAAATTTCCTATATACATACCATGGGAAAATATTTTTTTTGATTTTTTTGGACTAGGACAAGGAATTTAGGGATTGATATTTCGGATACTCAAAATTAACTAATCTATCATATAAAACCATAAAATCGGGCCTAACCCCACTAGCAACGGAGTAGCACCCATTTGAAGTTGGATAAACAGAAAAAAAATTGCCTATATACATACCATGGGAAAATATTTTTTTTGATTTTTTTGGACTAGGACAAGGAATTTAGGGATTGATATTTCGGATACTCAAAATTAACTAATCTATCATATAAAACCATAAAATCGGGCCTAACCCCACTAGCAACGGAGTAGCACCCATTTGAAGTTGGATAAACAGAAAAAAAATTTCCTATATACATACCATGGGAAAATGGATTTTTTGATTTTTTTGGACTAGGACAAGGAATTTAGGGATTGATATTTCGGATACTTAAAATTAACTAATCTATCATATAAAACCATAAAATCGGGCCTAACCCCACTAGCAACGGAGTAGCACCCATTTGAAGTTGGATAAACAGAAAAAAAATTTCCTATATACATACCATGGGGAAATATTTTTTTTGATTTTTTTGGAGTAGGACAAGGAATTTAGGGATTGATATTTCGGATACTCAAAATTAACTAATCTATCATATAAAACCATAAAATCGGGCCTAACCCCACTAGCAACGGAGTAGCACCCATTTGAAGTTGGATAAACAGAAAAAAATTTTCCTATATACATACCATGGGAAAATGGATTTTTTGATTTTTTTGGACTAGGACAAGGAATTTAGGGATTGATATTTCGGATACTTAAAATTAACTAATCTATCATATAAAACCATAAAATCGGGCCTAACCCCACTAGCAACGGAGTAGCACCCATTTGAAGTTGGATAAACAGAAAAAAAATTGCCTATATACATACCATGGGAAAATGGATTTTTTTTGATTTTTTTGGACTAGGACAAGGAATTTAGGGATTGATATTTCGGATACTTAAAATTAACTAATCTATCATATAAAACCATAAAATCGGGCCTAACCCCACTAGCAACGGAGTAGCACCCATTTGAAGTTGGATAAACAGAAAAAAAATTTCCTATATACATACCATGGGAAAAGGGATTTTTTGATTTTTTTGGACTAGGACAAGGAATTTAGGGGTTGATATTTCGGATACTTAAAATTAACTAATCTATCATATAAAACCATAAAATCGGGCCTAACCCCACTAGCAACGGAGTAGCACCCATTTGAAGTTGGATAACCAGAAAAAAAATTTCCTATATACATACCATGGGGAAATATTTTTTTTGATTTTTTTGGAGTAGGACAAGGAATTTAGGGATTGATATTTCGGATACTCAAAATTAACTAATCTATCATATAAAACCATAAAATCGGGCCTAACCCCACTAGCAACGGAGTAGCACCCATTTGAAGTTGGATAAACAGAAAAAAACTTCCTATATACATACCATGGGAAAATGGATTTTTTGATTTTTTTGGACTAGGACAAGGAATTTAGGGATTGATATTTCGGATACTTAAAATTAACTAATCTATCATATAAAACCATAAAATCGGGCCTAACCCCACTAGCAACGGAGTAGCACCCATTTGAAGTTGGATAAACAGAAAAAAATTTTCCTATATACATACCATGGGAAAATGGATTTTTTGATTTTTTTGGACTAGGACAAGGAATTTAGGGATTGATATTTCGGATACTTAAAATTAACTAATCTATCATATAAAACCATAAAATCGGGCCTAACCGCACTAGCAACGGAGTAGCACCCATTTGAAGTTGGTTAAACAGAAAAAAATTTTCCTATATACATACCATGGGAAAATGGATTTTTTGATTTTTTTGGACTAGGACAAGGAATTTAGGGATTGATATTTCGGATACTTAAAATTAACTAATCTATCATATAAAACCATAAAATCGGGCCTAACCCCACTAGCAACGGAGTAGCACCCATTTGAAGTTGGATAAACAGAAAAAAACTTCCTATATACATACCATGGGAAAATGGATTTTTTGATTTTTTTGGACTAGGACAAGGAATTTAGGGATTGATATTTCGGATACTTAAAATTAACTAATCTATCATATAAAACCATAAAATCGGGCCTAACCCCACTAGCAACGGAGTAGCACCCATTTGAAGTTGGATAACCAGAAAAAAAATTTCCTATATACATACCATGGGGAAATATTTTTTTTGATTTTTTTGGAGTAGGACAAGGAATTTAGGGATTGATATTTCGGATACTCAAAATTAACTAATCTATCATATAAAACCATAAAATCGGGCCTAACCCCACTAGCAACGGAGTAGCACCCATTTGAAGTTGGATAAACAGAAAAAAAATTGCCTATATACATACCATGGGAAAATGGATTTTTTTTGATTTTTTTGGACTAGGACAAGGAATTTAGGGATTGATATTTCGGATACTTAAAATTAACTAATCTATCATATAAAACCATAAAATCGGGCCTAACCCCACTAGCAACGGAGTAGCACCCATTTGAAGTTGGATAAACAGAAAAAAACTTCCTATATACATACCATGGGAAAATGGATTTTTTGATTTTTTTGGACTAGGACAAGGAATTTAGGGATTGATATTTCGGATACTTAAAATTAACTAATCTATCATATAAAACCATAAAATCGGGCCTAACCGCACTAGCAACGGAGTAGCACCCATTTGAAGTTGGTTAAACAGAAAAAAATTTTCCTATATACATACCATGGGAAAATGGATTTTTTGATTTTTTTGGACTAGGACAAGGAATTTAGGGATTGATATTTCGGATACTTAAAATTAACTAATCTATCATATAAAACCATAAAATCGGGCCTAACCCCACTAGCAACGGAGTAGCACCCATTTGAAGTTGGATAAACAGAAAAAAACTTCCTATATACATACCATGGGAAAATGGATTTTTTGATTTTTTTGGACTAGGACAAGGAATTTAGGGATTGATATTTCGGATACTTAAAATTAACTAATCTATCATATAAAACCATAAAATCGGGCCTAACCCCACTAGCAACGGAGTAGCACCCATTTGAAGTTGGATAACCAGAAAAAAAATTTC
The DNA here is from genome assembly GCA_963556175.1 of Tipula confusa. NCBI lineage: Eukaryota > Metazoa > Arthropoda > Insecta > Diptera > Tipulidae > Tipula > Tipula confusa. The sequence goes on along the minus strand of OY744475.1, from coordinate 61,122,295 downwards.
CTATATACATACCATGGGGAAATATTTTTTTTGATTTTTTTGGAGTAGGACAAGGAATTTAGGGATTGATATTTCGGATACTCAAAATTAACTAATCTATCATATAAAACCATAAAATCGGGCCTAACCCCACTAGCAACGGAGTAGCACCCATTTGAAGTTGGATAAACAGAAAAAAAATTGCCTATATACATACCATGGGAAAATGGATTTTTTTTGATTTTTTTGGACTAGGACAAGGAATTTAGGGATTGATATTTCGGATACTTAAAATTAACTAATCTATCATATAAAACCATAAAATCGGGCCTAACCCCACTAGCAACGGAGTAGCACCCATTTGAAGTTGGATAAACAGAAAAAAAATTTCCTATATACATACCATGGGAAAAGATATTTTTTGATTTTTTTGGACTAGGACAAGGAATTTAGGGGTTGATATTTCGGATACTTAAAATTAACTAATCTATCATATAAAACCATAAAATCGGGCCTAACCCCACTAGCAACGGAGTAGCACCCATTTGAAGTTGGATAACCAGAAAAAAAATTTCCTATATACATACCATGGGGAAATATTTTTTTTGATTTTTTTGGAGTAGGACAAGGAATTTAGGGATTGATATTTCGGATACTCAAAATTAACTAATCTATCATATAAAACCATAAAATCGGGCCTAACCCCACTAGCAACGGAGTAGCACCCATTTGAAGTTGGATAAACAGAAAAAAATTTTCCTATATACATACCATGGGAAAAGGGATTTTTTGATTTTTTTGGACTATGACAAGGAATTTAGGGGTTGATATTTCGGATACTTAAAATTAACTAATCTATCATATAAAACCATAAAATCGGGCCTAACCGCACTAGCAACGGAGTAGCACCCATTTGAAGTTGGTTAAACAGAAAAAAATTTTCCTATATACATACCATGGGAAAATGGATTTTTTGATTTTTTTGGACTAGGACAAGGAATTTAGGGATTGATATTTCGGATACTTAAAATTAACTAATCTATCATATAAAACCATAAAATCGGGCCTAACCCCACTAGCAACGGAGTAGCACCCATTTGAAGTTGGATAAACAGAAAAAAAATTGCCTATATACATACCATGGGAAAATGGATTTTTTTTGATTTTTTTGGACTAGGACAAGGAATTTAGGGATTGATATTTCGGATACTTAAAATTAACTAATCTATCATATAAAACCATAAAATCGGGCCTAACCCCACTAGCAACGGAGTAGCACCCATTTGAAGTTGGATAAACAGAAAAAAAATTTCCTATATACATACCATGGGAAAAGGGATTTTTTGATTTTTTTGGACTAGGACAAGGAATTTAGGGGTTGATATTTCGGATACTTAAAATTAACTAATCTATCATATAAAACCATAAAATCGGGCCTAACCCCACTAGCAACGGAGTAGCACCCATTTGAAGTTGGATAAACAGAAAAAAACTTCCTATATACATACCATGGGAAAATGGATTTTTTGATTTTTTTGGACTAGGACAAGGAATTTAGGGATTGATATTTCGGATACTTAAAATTAACTAATCTATCATATAAAACCATAAAATCGGGCCTAACCCCACTAGCAACGGAGTAGCACCCATTTGAAGTTGGATAACCAGAAAAAAAATTTCCTATATACATACCATGGGGAAATATTTTTTTTGATTTTTTTGGAGTAGGACAAGGAATTTAGGGATTGATATTTCGGATACTCAAAATTAACTAATCTATCATATAAAACCATAAAATCGGGCCTAACCCCACTAGCAACGGAGTAGCACCCATTTGAAGTTGGATAAACAGAAAAAAAATTGCCTATATACATACCATGGGAAAATGGATTTTTTTTGATTTTTTTGGACTAGGACAAGGAATTTAGGGATTGATATTTCGGATACTTAAAATTAACTAATCTATCATATAAAACCATAAAATCGGGCCTAACCCCACTAGCAACGGAGTAGCACCCATTTGAAGTTGGATAAACAGAAAAAAACTTCCTATATACATACCATGGGAAAATGGATTTTTTGATTTTTTTGGACTAGGACAAGGAATTTAGGGATTGATATTTCGGATACTTAAAATTAACTAATCTATCATATAAAACCATAAAATCGGGCCTAACCCCACTAGCAACGGAGTAGCACCCATTTGAAGTTGGATAACCAGAAAAAAAATTTCCTATATACATACCATGGGGAAATATTTTTTTTGATTTTTTTGGAGTAGGACAAGGAATTTAGGGATTGATATTTCGGATACTCAAAATTAACTAATCTATCATATAAAACCATAAAATCGGGCCTAACCCCACTAGCAACGGAGTAGCACCCATTTGAAGTTGGATAAACAGAAAAAAAATTGCCTATATACATACCATGGGAAAATGGATTTTTTTTGATTTTTTTGGACTAGGACAAGGAATTTAGGGATTGATATTTCGGATACTTAAAATTAACTAATCTATCATATAAAACCATAAAATCGGGCCTAACCCCACTAGCAACGGAGTAGCACCCATTTGAAGTTGGATAACCAGAAAAAAAATTTCCTATATACATACCATGGGGAAATATTTTTTTTGATTTTTTTGGAGTAGGACAAGGAATTTAGGGATTGATATTTCGGATACTCAAAATTAACTAATCTATCATATAAAACCATAAAATCGGGCCTAACCCCACTAGCAACGGAGTAGCACCCATTTGAAGTTGGATAAACAGAAAAAAATTTTCCTATATACATACCATGGGAAAATGGATTTTTTGATTTTTTTGGACTAGGACAAGGAATTTAGGGATTGATATTTCGGATACTTAAAATTAACTAATCTATCATATAAAACCATAAAATCGGGCCTAACCCCACTAGCAACGGAGTAGCACCCATTTGAAGTTGGATAAACAGAAAAAAAATTTCCTATATACATACCATGGGAAAAGGGATTTTTTGATTTTTTTGGACTAGGACAAGGAATTTAGGGGTTGATATTTCGGATACTTAAAATTAACTAATCTATCATATAAAACCATAAAATCGGGCCTAACCCCACTAGCAACGGAGTAGCACCCATTTGAAGTTGGATAACCAGAAAAAAAATTTCCTATATACATACCATGGGGAAATATTTTTTTTGATTTTTTTGGAGTAGGACAAGGAATTTAGGGATTGATATTTCGGATACTCAAAATTAACTAATCTATCATATAAAACCATAAAATCGGGCCTAACCCCACTAGCAACGGAGTAGCACCCATTTGAAGTTGGATAAACAGAAAAAAATTTTCCTATATACATACCATGGGAAAATGGATTTTTTGATTTTTTTGGACTAGGACAAGGAATTTAGGGATTGATATTTCGGATACTTAAAATTAACTAATCTATCATATAAAACCATAAAATCGGGCCTAACCCCACTAGCAACGGAGTAGCACCCATTTGAAGTTGGATAAACAGAAAAAAAATTTCCTATATACATACCATGGGAAAAGGGATTTTTTGATTTTTTTGGACTAGGACAAGGAATTTAGGGATTGATATTTCGGATACTTAAAATTAACTAATCTATCATATAAAACCATAAAATCGGGCCTAACCCCACTAGCAACGGAGTAGCACCCATTTGAAGTTGGATAAACAGAAAAAAAATTTCCTATATACATACCATGGGAAAATGGATTTTTTGATTTTTTGGACTAGGACAAGGAATTTAGGGATTGATATTTCGGATACTTAAAATTAACTAATCTATCATATAAAACCATAAAATCGGGCCTAACCCCACTAGCAACGGAGTAGCACCCATTTGAAGTTGGATAACCAGAAAAAAAATTTCCTATATACATACCTTGGGGAAATATTTTTTTTGATTTTTTTGGAGTAGGACAAGGAATTTAGGGATTGATATTTCGGATACTCAAAATTAACTAATCTATCATATAAAACCATAAAATCGGGCCTAACCCCACTAGCAACGGAGTAGCATCCATTTGAAGTTGGATAAACAGAAAAAAAATTTCCTATATACATACCATGGGAAAATGGATTTTTTGATTTTTTTGGACTAGGACAAGGAATTTAGGGATTGATATTTTGGATACTTAAAATTAACTAATCTATCATATAAAATCATAAAATCGGGCCTAACCCCACTAGCAACGGAGTAGCACCCATTTGAAGTTGGATAAACAGAAAAAAATTTCCTATATACATACCATGGGAAAATATTTTTTTTGATTTTTTTGGACTAGGGATTGATATTTCGGATACTCAAAATTAACTAATCTATCATATAAAACCATAAAATCGGGCCTAACCCCACTAGCAACGGAGTAGCACCCATTTGAAGTTGGATAAACAGAAAAAAAATTTCCTATATACATACCATGGGAAAATATTTTTTTTGATTTTTTTGGACTAGGACAAGGAATTTAGGGATTGATATTTCGGATACTCAAAATTAACTAATCTATCATATAAAACCATAAAATCGGGCCTAGCCCCACTAGCAACGGAGTAGCACCCATTTGAAGTTGGATAACCAGAAAAAAAATTTCCTATATACATACCATGGGAAAATGGATTTTTTGATTTTTTTGGACTAGGACAAGGAATTTAGGGATTGATATTTCGGATACTTAAAATTAACTAATCTATCATATAAAACCATAAAATCGGGCCTAACCCCACTAGCAACGGAGTAGCACCCATTTGAAGTTGGATAACCAGAAAAAAAATTTCCTATATACATACCTTGGGGAAATATTTTTTTTGATTTTTTTGGAGTAGGACAAGGAATTTAGGGATTGATATTTCGGATACTCAAAATTAACTAATCTATCATATAAAACCATAAAATCGGGCCTAACCCCACTAGCAACGGAGTAGCATCCATTTGAAGTTGGATAAACAGAAAAAAAATTTCCTATATACATACCATGGGAAAATGGATTTTTTGATTTTTTTGGACTAGGACAAGGAATTTAGGGATTGATATTTTGGATACTCAAAATTAACTAATCTATCATATAAAACCATAAAATCGGGCCTAACCCCACTAGCAACGGAGTAGCACCCATTTGAAGTTGGATAACCAGAAAAAAAATTTCCTATATACATACCATGGGAAAATATTTTTTTTGATTTTTTTGGAGTAGGACAAGGAATTTAGGGATTGATATTTCGGATACTCAAAATTAACTAATCTATCATATAAAACCATAAAATCGGGCCTAACCCCACTAGCAACGGAGTAGCACCCATTTGAAGTTGGATAAACAGAAAAAAAATTTCCTATATACATACCATGGGAAAATGGATTTTTTGATTTTTTTGGACTAGGACAAGGAATTTAGGGATTGATATTTCGGATACTTAAAATTAACTAATCTATCATATAAAACCATAAAATCGGGCCTAACCCCACTAGCAACGGAGTAGCACCCATTTGAAGTTGGATAACCAGAAAAAAAATTTCCTATATACATACCTTGGGGAAATATTTTTTTTGATTTTTTTGGAGTAGGACAAGGAATTTAGGGATTGATATTTCGGATACTCAAAATTAACTAATCTATCATATAAAACCATAAAATCGGGCCTAACCCCACTAGCAACGGAGTAGCATCCATTTGAAGTTGGATAAACAGAAAAAAAATTTCCTATATACATACCATGGGAAAATGGATTTTTTGATTTTTTTGGACTAGGACAAGGAATTTAGGGATTGATATTTTGGATACTCAAAATTAACTAATCTATCATATAAAACCATAAAATCGGGCCTAACCCCACTAGCAACGGAGTAGCACCCATTTGAAGTTGGATAAACAGAAAAAAATTTTCCTATATACATACCATGGGAAAATATTTTTTTTGATTTTTTTGGACTAGGACAAGGAATTTAGGGATTGATATTTCGGATACTCAAAATTAACTAATCTATCATATAAAACCATAAAATCGGGCCTAGCCCCACTAGCAACGGAGTAGCACCCATTTGAAGTTGGATAACCAGAAAAAAAATTTCCTATATACATACCATGGGAAAATATTTTTTTTGATTTTTTTGGAGTAGGACAAGGAATTTAGGGATTGATATTTCGGATACTTAAAATTAACTAATCTATCATATAAAACCATAAAATCGGGCCTAACCCCACTAGCAACGGAGTAGCACCCATTTGAAGTTGGATAACCAGAAAACAAATTTCCTATATACATACCATGGGAAAATATTTTTTTTGATTTTTTTGGACTAGGACAAGGAATTTAGGGATTGATATTTCGGATACTCAAAATTAACTAATCTATCATATAAAACCATAAAATCGGGCCTAACCCCACTAGCAACGGAGTAGCACCCATTTGAAGTTGGATAACCAGAAAAAAAATTTCCTATATACATACCATGGGAAAATATTTTTTTTGATTTTTTTGGACTAGGACAAGGAATTTAGGGATTGATATTTCGGATACTCAAAATTAACTAATCTATCATATAAAACCATAAAATCGGGCCTAACCCCACTAGCAACGGAGTAGCACCCATTTGAAGTTGGATAAACAGAAAAAAAATTTCCTATATACATACCATGGGAAAATGGATTTTTTGATTTTTTTGGACTAGGACAAGGAATTTAGGGATTGATATTTCGGATACTTAAAATTAACTAATCTATCATATAAAACCATAAAATCGGGCCTAACCCCACTAGCAACGGAGTAGCACCCATTTGAAGTTGGATAAACAGAAAAAAATTTCCTATATACATACCATGGGAAAATGGATTTTTTGATTTTTTTGGACTAGGACAAGGAATTTAGGGATTGATATTTTGGATACTTAAAATTAACTAATCTATCATATAAAACCATAAAATCGGGCCTAAGCCCACTAGCAACGGAGTAGCACCCATTTGAAGTTGGATAACCAGAAAAAAAATTTCCTATATACATACCATGGGAAAATATTTTTTTTGATTTTTTTGGAGTAGGACAAGGAATTTAGGGATTGATATTTCGGATACTCAAAATTAACTAATCTATCATATAAAACCATAAAATCGGGCCTAACCCCACTAGCAACGGAGTAGCACCCATTTGAAGTTGGATAAACAGAAAAAAAATTTCCTATATACATACCATGGGAAAATGGATTTTTTGATTTTTTTGGACTAGGACAAGGAATTTAGGGATTGATATTTCGGATACTTAAAATTAACTAATCTATCATATAAAACCATAAAATCGGGCCTAACCCCACTAGCAACGGAGTAGCACCCATTTGAAGTTGGATAACCAGAAAAAAAATTTCCTATATACATACCTTGGGGAAATATTTTTTTTGATTTTTTTGGAGTAGGACAAGGAATTTAGGGATTGATATTTCGGATACTCAAAATTAACTAATCTATCATATAAAACCATAAAATCGGGCCTAACCCCACTAGCAACGGAGTAGCATCCATTTGAAGTTGGATAAACAGAAAAAAAATTTCCTATATACATACCATGGGAAAATGGATTTTTTGATTTTTTTGGACTAGGACAAGGAATTTAGGGATTGATATTTTGGATACTTAAAATTAACTAATCTATCATATAAAATCATAAAATCGGGCCTAACCCCACTAGCAACGGAGTAGCACCCATTTGAAGTTGGATAAACAGAAAAAATTTTCCTATATACATACCATGGGAAAATATTTTTTTTGATTTTTTTGGACTAGGACAAGGAATTTAGGGATTGATATTTCGGATACTCAAAATTAACTAATCTATCATATAAAACCATAAAATCGGGCCTAACCCCACTAGCAACGGAGTAGCACCCATTTGAAGTTGGATAAACAGAAAAAAATTTTCCTATATACATACCATGGGAAAATATTTTTTTTGATTTTTTTGGACTAGGACAAGGAATTTAGGGATTGATATTTCGGATACTCAAAATTAACTAATCTATCATATAAAACCATAAAATCGGGCCTAGCCCCACTAGCAACGGAGTAGCACCCATTTGAAGTTGGATAACCAGAAAAAAAATTTCCTATATACATACCATGGGAAAATATTTTTTTTGATTTTTTTGGAGTAGGACAAGGAATTTAGGGATTGATATTTCGGATACTTAAAATTAACTAATCTATCATATAAAACCATAAAATCGGGCCTAACCCCACTAGCAACGGAGTAGCACCCATTTGAAGTTGGATAACCAGAAAACAAATTTCCTATATACATACCATGGGAAAATATTTTTTTTGATTTTTTTGGACTAGGACAAGGAATTTAGGGATTGATATTTCGGATACTCAAAATTAACTAATCTATCATATAAAACCATAAAATCGGGCCTAACCCCACTAGCAACGGAGTAGCACCCATTTGAAGTTGGATAAACAGAAAAAAAATTTCCTATATACATACCATGGGAAAATATTTTTTTTGATTTTTTTGGACTAGGACAAGGAATTTAGGGATTGATATTTCGGATACTCAAAATTAACTAATCTATCATATAAAACCATAAAATCGGGCCTAGCCCCACTAGCAACGGAGTAGCACCCATTTGAAGTTGGATAACCAGAAAAAAAATTTCCTATATACATACCATGGGAAAATGGATTTTTTGATTTTTTTGGACTAAGACAAGGAATTTAGGGATTGATATTTCGGATACTTAAAATTAACTAATCTATCATATAAAACCATAAAATCGGGCCTAACCCCACTAGCAACGGAGTAGCACCCATTTGAAGTTGGATAAACAGAAAAAAATTTCCTATATACATACCATGGGAAAATGGATTTTTTGATTTTTTTGGACTAGGACAAGGAATTTAGGGATTGATATTTTGGATACTTAAAATTAACTAATCTATCATATAAAACCATAAAATCGGGCCTAAGCCCACTAGCAACGGAGTAGCACCCATTTGAAGTTGGATAACCAGAAAAAAAATTTCCTATATACATACCATGGGAAATTATTTTTTTTGATTTTTTTGGAGTAGGACAAGGAATTTAGGGATTGATATTTCGGATACTCAAAATTAACTAATCTATCATATAAAACCATAAAATCGGGCCTAACCCCACTAGCAACGGAGTAGCACCCATTTGAAGTTGGATAAACAGAAAAAAAATTTCCTATATACATACCATGGGAAAATGGATTTTTTGATTTTTTTGGACTAGGACAAGGAATTTAGGGATTGATATTTCGGATACTTAAAATTAACTAATCTATCATATAAAACCATAAAATCGGGCCTAACCCCACTAGCAACGGAGTAGCACCCATTTGAAGTTGGATAAACAGAAAAAAAATTTCCTATATACATACCATGGGAAAATATTTTTTTTGATTTTTTTGGACTAGGACAAGGAATTTAGGGATTGATATTTCGGATACTCAAAATTAACTAATCTATCATATAAAACCATAAAATCGGGCCTAGCCCCACTAGCAACGGAGTAGCACCCATTTGAAGTTGGATAACCAGAAAAAAAATTTCCTATATACATACCATGGGAAAATGGATTTTTTGATTTTTTTGGACTAAGACAAGGAATTTAGGGATTGATATTTCGGATACTTAAAATTAACTAATCTATCATATAAAACCATAAAATCGGGCCTAACCCCACTAGCAACGGAGTAGCACCCATTTGAAGTTGGATAAACAGAAAAAAATTTCCTATATACATACCATGGGAAAATGGATTTTTTGATTTTTTTGGACTAGGACAAGGAATTTAGGGATTGATATTTTGGATACTTAAAATTAACTAATCTATCATATAAAACCATAAAATCGGGCCTAAGCCCACTAGCAACGGAGTAGCACCCATTTGAAGTTGGATAACCAGAAAAAAAATTTCCTATATACATACCATGGGAAAATATTTTTTTTGATTTTTTTGGAGTAGGACAAGGAATTTAGGGATTGATATTTCGGATACTCAAAATTAACTAATCTATCATATAAAACCATAAAATCGGGCCTAACCCCACTAGCAACGGAGTAGCACCCATTTGAAGTTGGATAAACAGAAAAAAAATTTCCTATATACATACCATGGGAAAATGGATTTTTTGATTTTTTTGGACTAGGACAAGGAATTTAGGGATTGATATTTCGGATACTTAAAATTAACTAATCTATCATATAAAACCATAAAATCGGGCCTAACCCCACTAGCAACGGAGTAGCACCCATTTGAAGTTGGATAACCAGAAAAAAAATTTCCTATATACATACCTTGGGGAAATATTTTTTTTGATTTTTTTGGAGTAGGACAAGGAATTTAGGGATTGATATTTCGGATACTCAAAATTAACTAATCTATCATATAAAACCATAAAATCGGGCCTAACCCCACTAGCAACGGAGTAGCATCCATTTGAAGTTGGATAAACAGAAAAAAAATTTCCTATATACATACCATGGGAAAATGGATTTTTTGATTTTTTTGGACTAGGACAAGGAATTTAGGGATTGATATTTTGGATACTTAAAATTAACTAATCTATCATATAAAATCATAAAATCGGGCCTAACCCCACTAGCAACGGAGTAGCACCCATTTGAAGTTGGATAAACAGAAAAAATTTTCCTATATACATACCATGGGAAAATATTTTTTTTGATTTTTTTGGACTAGGACAAGGAATTTAGGGATTGATATTTCGGATACTCAAAATTAACTAATCTATCATATAAAACCATAAAATCGGGCCTAGCCCCACTAGCAACGGAGTAGCACCCATTTGAAGTTGGATAACCAGAAAAAAAATTTCCTATATACATACCATGGGAAAATATTTTTTTTGATTTTTTTGGAGTAGGACAAGGAATTTAGGGATTGATATTTCGGATACTTAAAATTAACTAATCTATCATATAAAACCATAAAATCGGGCCTAACCCCACTAGCAACGGAGTAGCACCCATTTGAAGTTGGATAACCAGAAAACAAATTTCCTATATACATACCATGGGAAAATATTTTTTTTGATTTTTTTGGACTAGGACAAGGAATTTAGGGATTGATATTTCGGATACTCAAAATTAACTAATCTATCATATAAAACCATAAAATCGGGCCTAACCCCACTAGCAACGGAGTAGCACCCATTTGAAGTTGGATAACCAGAAAAAAAATTTCCTATATACATACCATGGGAAAATATTTTTTTTGATTTTTTTGGAGTAGGACAAGGAATTTAGGGATTGATATTTCGGATACTTAAAATTAACTAATCTATCATATAAAACCATAAAATCGGGCCTAACCCCACTAGCAACGGAGTAGCACCCATTTGAAGTTGGATAAACAGAAAAAAATTTTCCTATATACATACCATGGGAAAATATTTTTTTTGATTTTTTTGGACTAGGACAAGGAATTTAGGGATTGATATTTCGGATACTCAAAATTAACTAATCTATCATATAAAACCATAAAATCGGGCCTAACCCCACTAGCAACGGAGTAGCACCCATTTGAAGTTGGATAACCAGAAAAAAAATTTCCTATATACATACCATGGGAAAATATTTTTTTTGATTTTTTTGGAGTAGGACAAGGAATTTAGGGATTGATATTTCGGATACTTAAAATTAACTAATCTATCATATAAAACCATAAAATCGGGCCTAACCCCACTAGCAACGGAGTAGCACCCATTTGAAGTTGGATAAACAGAAAAAAATTTTCCTATATACATACCATGGGAAAATATTTTTTTTGATTTTTTTGGACTAGGACAAGGAATTTAGGGATTGATATTTCGGATACTCAAAATTAACTAATCTATCATATAAAACCATAAAATCGGGCCTAGCCCCACTAGCAACGGAGTAGCACCCATTTGAAGTTGGATAACCAGAAAAAAAATTTCCTATATACATACCATGGGAAAATATTTTTTTTGATTTTTTTGGAGTAGGACAAGGAATTTAGGGATTGATATTTCGGATACTTAAAATTAACTAATCTATCATATAAAACCATAAAATCGGGCCTAACCCCACTAGCAACGGAGTAGCACCCATTTGAAGTTGGATAACCAGAAAACAAATTTCCTATATACATACCATGGGAAAATATTTTTTTTGATTTTTTTGGACTAGGACAAGGAATTTAGGGATTGATATTTCGGATACTCAAAATTAACTAATCTATCATATAAAACCATAAAATCGGGCCTAACCCCACTAGCAACGGAGTAGCACCCATTTGAAGTTGGATAACCAGAAAAAAAATTTCCTATATACATACCATGGGAAAATATTTTTTTTGATTTTTTTGGAGTAGGACAAGGAATTTAGGGATTGATATTTCGGATACTTAAAATTAACTAATCTATCATATAAAACCATAAAATCGGGCCTAACCCCACTAGCAACGGAGTAGCACCCATTTGAAGTTGGATAAACAGAAAAAAAATTTCCTATATACATACCATGGGAAAATATTTTTTTTGATTTTTTTGGAGTAGGACAAGGAATTTAGGGATTGATATTTCGGATACTCAAAATTAACTAATCTATCATATAAAACCATAAAATCGGGCCTAACCCCACTAGCAACGGAGTAGCACCCATTTGAAGTTGGATAAACAGAAAAAAAATTTCCTATATACATACCATGGGAAAATGGATTTTTTGATTTTTTTGGACTAGGACAAGGAATTTAGGGATTGATATTTCGGATACTTAAAATTAACTAATCTATCATATAAAACCATAAAATCGGGCCTAACCCCACTAGCAACGGAGTAGCACCCATTTGAAGTTGGATAACCAGAAAAAAAATTTCCTATATACATACCATGGGAAAATATTTTTTTTTGATTTTTTTGGAGTAGGACAAGGAATTTAGGGATTGATATTTCGGATACTCAAAATTAACTAATCTATCATATAAAACCATAAAATCGGGCCTAACCCCACTAGCAACGGAGTAGCACCCATTTGAAGTTGGATAAACAGAAAAAAAATTTCCTATATACATACCATGGGAAAATGGATTTTTTGATTTTTTTGGACTAGGACAAGGAATTTAGGGATTGATATTTCGGATACTTAAAATTAACTAATCTATCATATAAAACCATAAAATCGGGCCTAACCCCACTAGCAACGGAGTAGCACCCATTTGAAGTTGGATAACCAGAAAAAAAATTTCCTATATACATACCATGGGAAAATATTTTTTTTGATTTTTTTGGAGTAGGACAAGGAATTTAGGGATTGATATTTCGGATACTCAAAATTAACTAATCTATCATATAAAACCATAAAATCGGGCCTAACCCCACTAGCAACGGAGTAGCACCCATTTGAAGTTGGATAACCAGAAAAAAAATTTCCTATATACATACCATGGAAAAATATTTTTTTTGATTTTTTTGGAGTAGGACAAGGAATTTAGGGATTGATGTTTCGGATACTTAAAATTAACTAATCTATCATATAAAACCATAAAATCGGGCCTAACCCCACTAGCAACGGAGTAGCACCCATTTGAAGTTGGATAACCAGAAAAAAAATTTCCTATATACATACCATGGAAAAATATTTTTTTTGATTTTTTTGGAGTAGGACAAGGAATTTAGGGATTGATGTTTCGGATACTTAAAATTAACTAATCTATCATATAAAACCATAAAATCGGGCCTAACCCCACTAGCAACGGAGTAGCACCCATTTGAAGTTGGATAACCAGAAAAAAATTTTCCTATATACATACCATGGGAAAATATTTTTTTTGATTTTTTTGGACTAGGACAAGGAATTTAGGGATTGATATTTCGGATACTCAAAATTAACTAATCTATCATATAAAACCATAAAATCGGGCCTAACCCCACTAGCAACGGAGTAGCACCCATTTGAAGTTGGATAACCAGAAAAAAAATTTCCTATATACATACCATGGAAAAATATTTTTTTGATTTTTTTGGAGTAGGACAAGGAATTTAGGGATTGATATTTCGGATACTCAAAATTAACTAATCTATCATATAAAACCATAAAATCGGGCCTAACCCCACTAGCAACGGAGTAGCACCCATTTGAAGTTGGATAAACAGAAAAAAAATTTCCTATATACATACCATGGGAAAATATTTTTTTTGATTTTTTTGGAGTAGGACAAGGAATTTAGGGATTGATATTTCGGATACTCAAAATTAACTAATCTATCATATAAAACCATAAAATCGGGCCTAACCCCACTAGCAACGGAGTAGCACCCATTTGAAGTTGGATAAACAGAAAAAAAATTTCCTATATACATACCATGGGAAAATGGATTTTTTGATTTTTTTGGACTAGGACAAGGAATTTAGGGATTGATATTTCGGATACTTAAAATTAACTAATCTATCATATAAAACCATAAAATCGGGCCTAACCCCACTAGCAACGGAGTAGCACCCATTTGAAGTTGGATAACCAGAAAAAAAATTTCCTATATACATACCATGGGAAAATGGATTTTTTGATTTTTTTGGACTAGGACAAGGAATTTAGGGATTGATATTTCGGATACTTAAAATTAACTAATCTATCATATAAAACCATAAAATCGGGCCTAACCCCACTAGCAACGGAGTAGCACCCATTTGAAGTTGGATAACCAGAAAAAAAATTTCCTATATACATACCATGGGAAAATATTTTTTTTGATTTTTTTGGAGTAGGACAAGGAATTTAGGGATTGATATTTCGGATACTCAAAATTAACTAATCTATCATATAAAACCATAAAATCGGGCCTAACCCCACTAGCAACGGAGTAGCACCCATTTGAAGTTGGATAAACAGAAAAAAAATTTCCTATATACATACCATGGGAAAATGGATTTTTTGATTTTTTTGGACTAGGACAAGGAATTTAGGGATTGATATTTCGGATACTTAAAATTAACTAATCTATCATATAAAACCATAAAATCGGGCCTAACCCCACTAGCAACGGAGTAGCACCCATTTGAAGTTGGATAACCAGAAAAAAAATTTCCTATATACATACCATGGGAAAATATTTTTTTTGATTTTTTTGGAGTAGGACAAGGAATTTAGGGATTGATATTTCGGATACTCAAAATTAACTAATCTATCATATAAAACCATAAAATCGGGCCTAACCCCACTAGCAACGGAGTAGCACCCATTTGAAGTTGGATAACCAGAAAAAAAATTTCCTATATACATACCATGGAAAAATATTTTTTTTGATTTTTTTGGAGTAGGACAAGGAATTTAGGGATTGATGTTTCGGATACTTAAAATTAACTAATCTATCATATAAAACCATAAAATCGGGCCTAACCCCACTAGCAACGGAGTAGCACCCATTTGAAGTTGGATAACCAGAAAAAAAATTTCCTATATACATACCATGGAAAAATATTTTTTTTGATTTTTTTGGAGTAGGACAAGTAATTTAGGGATTGATGTTTCGGATACTTAAAATTAACTAATCTATCATATAAAACCATAAAATCGGGCCTAACCCCACTAGCAACGGAGTAGCACCCATTTGAAGTTGGATAACCAGAAAAAAAATTTCCTATATACATACCATGGGAAAATATTTTTTTTGATTTTTTTGGACTAGGACAAGGAATTTAGGGATTGATATTTCGGATACTCAAAATTAACTAATCTATCATATAAAACCATAAAATCGGGCCTAACCCCACTAGCAACGGAGTAGCACCCATTTGAAGTTGGATAACCAGAAAAAAAATTTCCTATATACATACCATGGGAAAATATTTTTTTTGATTTTTTTGGAGTAGGACAAGGAATTTAGGGATTGATATTTCGGATACTCAAAATTAACTAATCTATCATATAAAACCATAAAATCGGGCCTAACCCCACTAGCAACGGAGTAGCACCCATTTGAAGTTGGATAACCAGAAAAAAAATTTCCTATATACATACCATGGAAAAATATTTTTTTTGATTTTTTTGGAGTAGGACAAGGAATTTAGGGATTGATATTTCGGATACTTAAAATTAACTAATCTATCATATAAAACCATAAAATCGGGCCTAACCCCACTAGCAACGGAGTAGCACCCATTTGAAGTTGGATAACCAGAAAAAAAATTTCCTATATACATACCATGGGAAAATGGATTTTTTGATTTTTTTGGACTAGGACAAGGAATTTAGGGATTGATATTTCGGATACTTAAAATTAACTAATCTATCATATAAAACCATAAAATCGGGCCTAACCCCACCAGCAACGGAGTAGCACCCATTTGAAGTTGGATAAACAGAAAAAAAATTTCCTATATACATACCATGGGAAAATATTTTTTTTGATTTTTTTGGACTAGGATAAGGAATTTAGGGATTGATATTTCGGATACTTAAAATTAACTAATCTATCATATAAAACCATAAAATCGGGCCTAACCCCACTAGCAACGGAGTAGCACCCATTTGAAGTTGGATAAACAGAAAAAAAATTTCCTATATACATACCATGGGAAAATATTTTTTTGATTTTTTTTGGAGTAGGACAAGGAATTTAGGGATTGATATTTCGGATACTTAAAATTAACTAATCTATCATATAAAACCATAAAATCGGGCCTAACCCCACTAGCAACGGAGTAGCACCCATTTGAAGTTGGATAAACAGAAAAAAAATTTCCTATATACATACCATGGGAAAATATTTTTTTGATTTTTTTTGGAGTAGGACAAGGAATTTAGGGATTGATATTTCGGATACTTAAAATTAACTAATCTATCATATAAAACCATAAAATCGGGCCTAACCCCACTAGCAACGGAGTAGCACCCATTTGAAGTTGGATAAACAGAAAAAAAATTTCCTATATACATACCATGGGAAAATGTTTTTTTTGATTTTTTTGGAGTAGGACAAGGAATTTAGGGATTGATATTTCGGATACTTAAAATTAACTAATCTATCATATAAAACCATAAAATCGGGCCTAACCCCACTAGCAACGAAGTAGCACCTATTTGAAGTTGGATAAACAGAAAAAAATTTTCCTATATACATACCATGGGAAAATGGTTTTTTTGATTTTTTTGGACTAGGACAAGGAATTTAGGGATTGATATTTCGGATACTTAAAATTAACTAATCTATCATATAAAATCATAAAATCGGGCCTAACCCCACTAGCAACGGAGTAGCACCCATTTGAAGTTGGATAAACAGAAAAAAAATTTCCTATATACATACCATGGGAAAATATTTTTTTTGATTTTTTTTGGACTAGGACAAGGAATTTAGGGATTGATATTTCGGATACTTAAAATTAACTAATCTATCATATAAAACCATAAAATCGGGCCTAACCCCACTAGCAACGGAGTAGCACCTATTTGAAGTTGGATAAACAGAAAAAAATTTTCCTATATACATACCATGGGAAAATGGTTTTTTTGATTTTTTTGGACTAGGACAAGGAATTTAGGGATTGATATTTCGGATACTTAAAATTAACTAATCTATCATATAAAACCATAAAATCGGGCCTAACCCCACTAGCAACGGAGTAGCACCCATTTGAAGTTGGATAAACAGAAAAAAAATTTCCTATATACATACAATGGGAAAATATTTTTTTTGATTTTTTTGGAGTAGGACATGGAATTTAGGGATTGATATTTCGGATACTTAAAATTAACTAATCTATCATATAAAACCATAAAATCGGGCCTAACCCCACTAGCAACGGAGTAGCACCCATTTGAAGTTGGATAACCAGAAAAAAAATTTCCTATATACATACCATGGGAAAATGGATTTTTTGATTTTTTTGGACTAGGACAAGGAATTTAGGGATTGATATTTCGGATACTTAAAATTAACTAATCTATCATATAAAACCATAAAATCGGGCCTAACCCCACTAGCAACGGAGTAGCACCCATTTGAAGTTGGATAACCAGAAAAAAAATTTCCTATATACATACCATGGGAAAATGGATTTTTTGATTTTTTTGGACTAGGACAAGGAATTTAGGGATTGATATTTCGGATACTTAAAATTAACTAATCTATCATATAAAACCATAAAATCGGGCCTAACCCCACTAGCAACGGAGTAGCACCCATTTGAAGTTGGATAACCAGAAAAAAAATTTCCTATATACATACCATGGGAAAATGGATTTTTTGATTTTTTTGGACTAGGACAAGGAATTTAGGGATTGATATTTCGGATACTTAAAATTAACTAATCTATCATATAAAACCATAAAATCGGGCCTAACCCCACTAGCAACGGAGTAGCACCCATTTGAAGTTGGATAACCAGAAAAAAAATTTCCTATATACATACCATGGGAAAATGGATTTTTTTTATTTTTTTGGACTAGGACAAGGAATTTAGGGATTGATATTTCGGATACTTAAAATTAACTAATCTATCATATAAAACCATAAAATCGGGCCTAACCCCACTAGCAACGGAGTAGCACCCATTTGAAGTTGGATAACCAGAAAAAAAATTTCCTATATACATACCATGGGAAAATATTTGTTTTGATTTTTTTGGACTAGGATAAGGAATTTAGGGATTGATATTTCGGATACTTAAAATTAACTAATCTATCATATAAAACCATAAAATCGGGCCTAACCCCACTAGCAACGGAGTAGCACCCATTTGAAGTTGGATAACCAGAAAAAAAATTTCCTATATACATACCATGGGAAAATGGATTTTTTGATTTTTTTGGACTAGGACAAGGAATTTAGGGATTGATATTTCGGATACTTAAAATTAACTAATCTATCATATAAAACCATAAAATCGGGCCTAACCCCACTAGCAACGGAGTAGCACCCATTTGAAGTTGGATAACCAGAAAAAAAATTTCCTATATACATACCATGGGAAAATATTTGTTTTGATTTTTTTGGACTAGGATAAGGAATTTAGGGATTGATATTTCGGATACTTAAAATTAACTAATCTATCATATAAAACCATAAAATCGGGCCTAACCCCACTAGCAACGGAGTAGCACCCATTTGAAGTTGGATAACCAGAAAAAAAATTTCCTATATACATACCATGGGAAAATGGATTTTTTGATTTTTTTGGACTAGGACAAGGAATTTAGGGATTGATATTTCGGATACTTAAAATTAACTAATCTATCATATAAAACCATAAAATCGGGCCTAACCCCACTAGCAACGGAGTAGCACCCATTTGAAGTTGGATAACCAGAAAAAAAATTTCCTATATACATACCATGGGAAAATATTTTTTTTGATTTTTTTGGACTAGGACAAGGAATTTAGGGATTGATATTTCGGATACTTAAAATTAACTAATCTATCATATAAAACCATAAAATCGGGCCTAACCCCACTAGCAACGGAGTAGCACCCATTTGAAGTTGGATAACCAGAAAAAAAATTTCCTATATACATACCATGGGAAAATATTTTTTTTGATTTTTTTGGACTAGGACAAGGAATTTAGGGATTGATATTTCGGATACTTAAAATTAACTAATCTATCATATAAAACCATAAAATCGGGCCTAACCCCACTAGCAACGGAGTAGCACCCATTTGAAGTTGGATAACCAGAAAAAAAATTTCCTATATACATACCATGGTAAAATGGATATTTTGATTTTTGTGGACTAGGACAAGGAATTTAGGGATTGATATTTCGGATACTTAAAATTAACTAATCTATCATATAAAACCATAAAATCGGGCCTAACCCCACTAGCAACGGAGTAGCACCCATTTGAAGTTGGATAACCAGAAAAAAAATTTCCTATATACATACCATGGGAAAATGGATTTTTTGATTTTTTTGGACTAGGACAAGGAATTTAGGGATTGATATTTCGGATACTTAAAATTAACTAATCTATCATATAAAACCATAAAATCGGGCCTAACCCCACTAGCAACGGAGTAGCACCCATTTGAAGTTGGATAACCAGAAAAAAAATTTCCTATATACATACCATGGGAAAATGGATTTTTTGATTTTTTTGGACTAGGACAAGGAATTTAGGGATTGATATTTCGGATACTTAAAATTAACTAATCTATCATATAAAACCATAAAATCGGGCCTAACCCCACTAGTAACGGAGTAGCACCCATTTGAAGTTGGATAACCAGAAAAAAAATTTCCTATATACATACCATGGGAAAATGGATTTTTTGATTTTTTTGGACTAGGACAAGGAATTTAGGGATTGATATTTCGGATACTTAAAATTAACTAATCTATCATATAAAACCATAAAATCGGGCCTAACCCCACTAGCAACGGAGTAGCACCCATTTGAAGTTGGATAACCAGAAAAAAAATTTCCTATATACATACCATGGGAAAATATTTTTTTTGATTTTTTTAGACTAGGACAAGGAATTTAGGGATTGATATTTCGGATACTTAAAATTAACTAATCTATCATATAAAACCATAAAATCGGGCCTAACCCCACTAGCAACGGAGTAGCACCCATTTGAAGTTGGATAACCAGAAAAAAAATTTCCTATATACATACCATGGGAAAATGGATTTTTTGATTTTTTTGGACTAGGACAAGGAATTTAGGGATTGATATTTCGGATACTTAAAATTAACTAATCTATCATATAAAACCATAAAATCGGGCCTAACCCCACTAGCAACGGAGTAGCACCCATTTGAAGTTGGATAACCAGAAAAAAAATTTCCTATATACATACCATGGGAAAATGGATTTTTTGATTTTTTTGGACTAGGACAAGGAATTTAGGGATTGATATTTCGGATACTTAAAATTAACTAATCTATCATATAAAACCATAAAATCGGGCCTAACCCCACTAGCAACGGAGTAGCACCCATTTGAAGTTGGATAACCAGAAAAAAAATTTCCTATATACATACCATGGGAAAATGGATTTTTTGATTTTTTTGGACTAGGACAAGGAATTTAGGGATTGATATTTCGGATACTTAAAATTAACTAATCTATCATATAAAACCATAAAATCGGGCCTAACCCCACTAGCAACGGAGTAGCACCCATTTGAAGTTGGATAACCAGAAAAAAAATTTCCTATATACATACCATGGGAAAATGGATTTTTTGATTTTTTTGGACTAGGACAAGGAATTTAGGGATTGATATTTCGGATACTTAAAATTAACTAATCTATCATATAAAACCATAAAATCGGGCCTAACCCCACTAGCAACGGAGTAGCACCCATTTGAAGTTGGATAACCAGAAAAAAAATTTCCTATATACATACCATGGGAAAATGGATTTTTTGATTTTTTTGGACTAGGACAAGGAATTTAGGGATTGATATTTTGGATACTTAAAATTAACTAATCTATCATATAAAATCATAAAATCGGGCCTAACCCCACTAGCAACGGAGTAGCACCCATTTGAAGTTGGATAAACAGAAAAAAATTTCCTATATACATACCATGGGAAAATATTTTTTTTGATTTTTTTGGACTAGGACAAGGAATTTAGGGATTGATATTTCGGATACTCAAAATTAACTAATCTATCATATAAAACCATAAAATCGGGCCTAACCCCACTAGCAACGGAGTAGCACCCATTTGAAGTTGGATAAACAGAAAAAAATTTTCCTATATACATACCATGGGAAAATATTTTTTTTGATTTTTTTGGACTAGGACAAGGAATTTAGGGATTGATATTTCGGATACTCAAAATTAACTAATCTATCATATAAAACCATAAAATCGGGCCTAGCCCCACTAGCAACGGAGTAGCACCCATTTGAAGTTGGATAACCAGAAAAAAAATTTCCTATATACATACCATGGGAAAATATTTTTTTTGATTTTTTTGGAGTAGGACAAGGAATTTAGGGATTGATATTTCGGATACTTAAAATTAACTAATCTATCATATAAAACCATAAAATCGGGCCTAACCCCACTAGCAACGGAGTAGCACCCATTTGAAGTTGGATAACCAGAAAAAAAATTTCCTATATACATACCATGGGAAAATATTTTTTTTGATTTTTTTGGAGTAGGACAAGGAATTTAGGGATTGATATTTCGGATACTTAAAATTAACTAATCTATCATATAAAACCATAAAATCGGGCCTAACCCCACTAGCAACGGAGTAGCACCCATTTGAAGTTGGATAAACAGAAAAAAAATTTCCTATATACATACCATGGGAAAATATTTTTTTTGATTTTTTTGGAGTAGGACAAGGAATTTAGGGATTGATATTTCGGATACTCAAAATTAACTAATCTATCATATAAAACCATAAAATCGGGCCTAACCCCACTAGCAACGGAGTAGCACCCATTTGAAGTTGGATAAACAGAAAAAAAATTTCCTATATACATGCCATGGGAAAATGGATTTTTTGATTTTTTTGGACTAGGACAAGGAATTTAGGGATTGATATTTCGGATACTTAAAATTAACTAATCTATCATATAAAACCATAAAATCGGGCCTAACCCCACTAGCAACGGAGTAGCACCCATTTGAAGTTGGATAACCAGAAAAAAAATTTCCTATATACATACCATGGGAAAATATTTTTTTTTGATTTTTTTGGAGTAGGACAAGGAATTTAGGGATTGATATTTCGGATACTCAAAATTAACTAATCTATCATATAAAACCATAAAATCGGGCCTAACCCCACTAGCAACGGAGTAGCACCCATTTGAAGTTGGATAAACAGAAAAAAAATTTCCTATATACATACCATGGGAAAATGGATTTTTTGATTTTTTTGGACTAGGACAAGGAATTTAGGGATTGATATTTCGGATACTTAAAATTAACTAATCTATCATATAAAACCATAAAATCGGGCCTAACCCCACTAGCAACGGAGTAGCACCCATTTGAAGTTGGATAACCAGAAAAAAAATTTCCTATATACATACCATGGGAAAATATTTTTTTTGATTTTTTTGGAGTAGGACAAGGAATTTAGGGATTGATATTTCGGATACTCAAAATTAACTAATCTATCATATAAAACCATAAAATCGGGCCTAACCCCACTAGCAACGGAGTAGCACCCATTTGAAGTTGGATAACCAGAAAAAAAATTTCCTATATACATACCATGGAAAAATATTTTTTTTGATTTTTTTGGAGTAGGACAAGGAATTTAGGGATTGATATTTCGGATACTTAAAATTAACTAATCTATCATATAAAACCATAAAATCGGGCCTAACCCCACTAGCAACGGAGTAGCACCCATTTGAAGTTGGATAAACAGAAAAAAAATTTCCTATATACATACCATGGGAAAATGGATTTTTTGATTTTTTTGGACTAGGACAAGGAATTTAGGGATTGATATTTCGGATACTTAAAATTAACTAATCTATCATATAAAACCATAAAATCGGGCCTAACCCCACTAGCAACGGAGTAGCACCCATTTGAAGTTGGATAACCAGAAAAAAAATTTCCTATATACATACCATGGGAAAATATTTTTTTTGATTTTTTTGGAGTAGGACAAGGAATTTAGGGATTGATATTTCGGATACTCAAAATTAACTAATCTATCATATAAAACCATAAAATCGGGCCTAACCCCACTAGCAACGGAGTAGCACCCATTTGAAGTTGGATAACCAGAAAAAAAATTTCCTATATACATACCATGGAAAAATATTTTTTTTGATTTTTTTGGAGTAGGACAAGGAATTTAGGGATTGATATTTCGGATACTTAAAATTAACTAATCTATCATATAAAACCATAAAATCGGGCCTAACCCCACTAGCAACGG
The DNA here is from genome assembly GCA_963556175.1 of Tipula confusa. Lineage (NCBI taxonomy): Eukaryota > Metazoa > Arthropoda > Insecta > Diptera > Tipulidae > Tipula > Tipula confusa. The sequence continues at coordinate 61,098,430 of OY744475.1, read as the reverse complement.
AGTAGCACCCATTTGAAGTTGGATAACCAGAAAAAAAATTTCCTATATACATACCATGGGAAAATGGATTTTTTGATTTTTTTGGACTAGGACAAGGAATTTAGGGATTGATATTTCGGATACTTAAAATTAACTAATCTATCATATAAAACCATAAAATCGGGCCTAACCCCACTAGCAACGGAGTAGCACCCATTTGAAGTTGGATAACCAGAAAAAAAATTTCCTATATACATACCATGGGAAAATATTTTTTTTGATTTTTTTGGAGTAGGACAAGGAATTTAGGGATTGATATTTCGGATACTCAAAATTAACTAATCTATCATATAAAACCATAAAATCGGGCCTAACCCCACTAGCAACGGAGTAGCACCCATTTGAAGTTGGATAACCAGAAAAAAAATTTCCTATATACATACCATGGAAAAATATTTTTTTTGATTTTTTTGGAGTAGGACAAGGAATTTAGGGATTGATATTTCGGATACTTAAAATTAACTAATCTATCATATAAAACCATAAAATCGGGCCTAACCCCACTAGCAACGGAGTAGCACCCATTTGAAGTTGGATAACCAGAAAAAAAATTTCCTATATACATACCATGGGAAAATGGATTTTTTGATTTTTTTGGACTAGGACAAGGAATTTAGGGATTGATATTTCGGATACTTAAAATTAACTAATCTATCATATAAAACCATAAAATCGGGCCTAACCCCACTAGCAACGGAGTAGCACCCATTTGAAGTTGGATAACCAGAAAAAAAATTTCCTATATACATACCATGGGAAAATATTTTTTTTGATTTTTTTGGACTAGGACAAGGAATTTAGGGATTGATATTTCGGATACTCAAAATTAACTAATCTATCATATAAAACCATAAAATCGGGCCTAACCCCACTAGCAACGGAGTAGCACCCATTTGAAGTTGGATAACCAGAAAAAAAATTTCCTATATACATACCATGGAAAAATATTTTTTTTGATTTTTTTGGAGTAGGACAAGGAATTTAGGGATTGATATTTCGGATACTTAAAATTAACTAATCTATCATATAAAACCATAAAATCGGGCCTAACCCCACTAGCAACGGAGTAGCACCCATTTGAAGTTGGATAACCAGAAAAAAAATTTCCTATATACATACCATGGGAAAATGGATTTTTTGATTTTTTTGGACTAGGACAAGGAATTTAGGGATTGATATTTCGGATACTTAAAATTAACTAATCTATCATATAAAACCATAAAATCGGGCCTAACCCCACTAGCAACGGAGTAGCACCCATTTGAAGTTGGATAACCAGAAAAAAAATTTCCTATATACATACCATGGGAAAATATTTTTTTTGATTTTTTTGGACTAGGATAAGGAATTTAGGGATTGATATTTCGGATACTTAAAATTAACTAATCTATCATATAAAACCATAAAATCGGGCCTAACCCCACTAGCAACGGAGTAGCACCCATTTGAAGTTGGATAAACAGAAAAAAAAATTCCTATATACATACCATGGGAAAATGGTTTTTTTGATTTTTTTGGACTAGGACAAGGAATTTAGGGATTGATATTTCGGATACTTAAAATTAACTAATCTATCATATAAAACCATAAAATCGGGCCTAACCCCACTAGCAACGGAGTAGCACCCATTTGAAGTTGGATAAACAGAAAAGAAATTTCCTATATACATACCATGGGAAAATGTTTTTTTTTTGATTTTTTTGGAGTAGGACAAGGAATTTAGGGATTGATATTTCGGATACTTAAAATTAACTAATCTATCATATAAAACCATAAAATCGGGCCTAACCCCACCAGCAACGGAGTAGCACCCATTTGAAGTTGGATAAACAGAAAAAAAATTTCCTATATACATACCATGGGAAAATATTTTTTTTGATTTTTTTGGACTAGGATAAGGAATTTAGGGATTGATATTTCGGATACTTAAAATTAACTAATCTATCATATAAAACCATAAAATCGGGCCTAACCCCACTAGCAACGGAGTAGCACCCATTTGAAGTTGGATAAACAGAAAAAAAATTTCCTATATACATACCATGGGAAAATATTTTTTTGATTTTTTTTGGAGTAGGACAAGGAATTTAGGGATTGATATTTCGGATACTTAAAATTAACTAATCTATCATATAAAACCATAAAATCGGGCCTAACCCCACTAGCAACGGAGTAGCACCCATTTGAAGTTGGATAAACAGAAAAAAAATTCCTATATACATACCATGGGAAAATGTTTTTTTTGATTTTTTTGGACTAGGACAAGGAATTTAGGGATTGATATTTCGGATACTTAAAATTAACTAATCTATCATATAAAACCATAAAATCGGGCCTAACCCCACTAGCAACGGAGTAGCACCCATTTGAAGTTGGATAAACAGAAAAAAAATTTCCTATATACATACCATGGGAAAATGTTTTTTTTGATTTTTTTGGAGTAGGACAAGGAATTTAGGGATTGATATTTCGGATACTTAAAATTAACTAATCTATCATATAAAACCATAAAATCGGGCCTAACCCCACTAGCAACGGAGTAGCACCCATTTGAAGTTGGATAAACAGAAAAAAATTTCCTATATACTTACCATGGGAAAATGTTTTTTTTGATTTTTTTGGAGTAGGACAAGGAATTTAGGGATTGATATTTCGGATACTTAAAATTAACTAATCTATCATATAAAACCATAAAATCGGGCCTAACCCCACTAGCAACGGAGTAGCACCCATTTGAAGTTGGATAAACAGAAAAAAAATTTCCTATATACATACCATGGGAAAATGTTTTTTTTGATTTTTTTGGAGTAGGACAAGGAATTTAGGGATTGATATTTCGGATACTTAAAATTAACTAATCTATCATATAAAACCATAAAATCGGGCCTAACCCCACTAGCAACGGAGTAGCACCCATTTGAAGTTGGATAAACAGAAAAAAAATTTCCTATATACATACCATGGGAAAATGTTTTTTTTGATTTTTTTGGAGTAGGACAAGGAATTTAGGGATTGATATTTCGGATACTTAAAATTAACTAATCTATCATATAAAACTATAAAATCGGGCCTAACCCCACTAGCAACGGAGTAGCACCCATTTGAAGTTGGATAAACAGAAAAAAAAATTCCTATATACATACCATGGGAAAATGTTTTTTTTGATTTTTTTGGAGTAGGACAAGGAATTTAGGGATTGATATTTCGGATACTTAAAATTAACTAATCTATCATATAAAACCATAAAATCGGGCCTAACCCCACTAGCAACGGAGTAGCACCCATTTGAAGTTGGATAAACAGAAAAAAAATTTCCTATATACATACCATGGGAAAATATTTTTTTGATTTTTTTTGGAGTAGGACAAGGAATTTAGGGATTGATATTTCGGATACTTAAAATTAACTAATCTATCATATAAAACCATAAAATCGGGCCTAACCCCACTAGCAACGGAGTAGCACCCATTTGAAGTTGGATAAACAGAAAAAAAATTTCCTATATACATACCATGGGAAAATGTTTTTTTTGATTTTTTTGGAGTAGGACAAGGAATTTAGGGATTGATATTTCGGATACTTAAAATTAACTAATCTATCATATAAAACCATAAAATCGGGCCTAACCCCACTAGCAACGGAGTAGCACCTATTTGAAGTTGGATAAACAGAAAAAAATTTTCCTATATACATACCATGGGAAAATGGTTTTTTTGATTTTTTTGGACTAGGACAAGGAATTTAGGGATTGATATTTCGGATACTTAAAATTAACTAATCTATCATATAAAATCATAAAATCGGACCTAACCCCACTAGCAACGGAGTAGCACCCATTTGAAGTTGGATAACCAGAAAAAAAATTTCCTATATACATACCATGGGAAAATATTTTTTTGATTTTTTTGGACTAGGATAAGGAATTTAGGGATTGATATTTCGGATACTTAAAATTAACTAATCTATCATATAAAACCATAAAATCGGGCCTAACCCCACTAGCAACGGAGTAGCACCCATTTGAAGTTGGATAAACAGAAAAAAAATTTCCTATATACATACCATGGGAAAATATTTTTTTGATTTTTTTTGGAGTAGGACAAGGAATTTAGGGATTGATATTTCGGATACTTAAAATTAACTAATCTATCATATAAAACCATAAAATCGGGCCTAACCCCACTAGCAACGGAGTAGCACCCATTTGAAGTTGGATAACCAGAAAAAAAATTTCCTATATACATACCATGGGAAAATATTTTTTTTGATTTTTTTTGGACTAGGACAAGGAATTTAGGGATTGATATTTCGGATACTTAAAATTAACTAATCTATCATATAAAACCATAAAATCGGGCCTAACCCCACTAGCAACGGAGTAGCACCTATTTGAAGTTGGATAAACAGAAAAAATTTTCCTATATACATACCATGGGAAAATGGTTTTTTTGATTTTTTTGGACTAGGACAAGGAATTTAGGGATTGATATTTCGGATACTTAAAATTAACTAATCTATCATATAAAACCATAAAATCGGGCCTAACCCCACTAGCAACGGAGTAGCACCCATTTGAAGTTGGATAAACAGAAAAAAAATTTCCTATATACATACAATGGGAAAATATTTTTTTTGATTTATTTGGAGTAGGACATGGAATTTAGGGATTGATATTTCGGATACTTAAAATTAACTAATCTATCATATAAAACCATAAAATCGGGCCTAACCCCACTAGCAACGGAGTAGCACCCATTTGAAGTTGGATAAACAGAAAAAAAATTTCCTATATACATACCATGGGCAAATGTTTTTTTGATTTTTTTGGAGTAGGACAAGGAATTTAGGGATTGATATTTCGGATACTCAAAATTAACTAATCTATCATATAAAACCATAAAATCGGGCCTAACCCCACTAGCAACGGAGTAGCACCCATTTGAAGTTGGATAAACAGAAAAAAAATTTCCTATATACATACCATGGGAAAATATTTTTTTTGATTTTTTTGGAGTAGGACATGGAATTTAGGGATTGATATTTCGGATACTTAAAATTAACTAATCTATCATATAAAACCATAAAATCGGGCCTAACCCCACTAGCAACGGAGTAGCACCCATTTGAAGTTGGATAACCAGAAAAAAAATATCCTATATACATACCATGGGAAAATGGATTTTTTGATTTTTTTGGACTAGGACAAGGAATTTAGGGATTGATATTTCGGATACTTAAAATTAACTAATCTATCATATAAAACCATAAAATCGGGCCTAACCCCACTAGCAACGGAGTAGCACCCATTTGAAGTTGGATAACCAGAAAAAAAATTTCCTATATACATACCATGGGAAAATGGATTTTTTGATTTTTTTGGACTAGGACAAGGAATTTAGGGATTGATATTTCGGATACTTAAAATTAACTAATCTATCATATAAAACCATAAAATCGGGCCTAACCCCACTAGCAACGGAGTAGCACCCATTTGAAGTTGGATAACCAGAAAAAAAATTTCCTATATACATACCATGGGAAAATGGATTTTTTGATTTTTTTGGACTAGGACAAGGAATTTAGGGATTGATATTTCGGATACTTAAAATTAACTAATCTATCATATAAAACCATAAAATCGGGCCTAACCCCACTAGCAACGGAGTAGCACCCATTTGAAGTTGGATAACCAGAAAAAAAATTTCCTATATACATACCATGGGAAAATGGATTTTTTTTATTTTTTTGGACTAGGACAAGGAATTTAGGGATTGATATTTCGGATACTTAAAATTAACTAATCTATCATATAAAACCATAAAATCGGGCCTAACCCCACTAGCAACGGAGTAGCACCCATTTGAAGTTGGCTAACCAGAAAAAAAATTTCCTATATACATACCATGGGAAAATATTTGTTTTGATTTTTTTGGACTAGGATAAGGAATTTAGGGATTGATATTTCGGATACTTAAAATTAACTAATCTATCATATAAAACCATAAAATCGGGCCTAACCCCACTAGCAACGGAGTAGCACCCATTTGAAGTTGGATAACCAGAAAAAAAATTTCCTATATACATACCATGGGAAAATTGATTTTTTGATTTTTTGGACTAGGACAAGGAATTTAGGGATTGATATTTCGGATACTTAAAATTAACTAATCTATCATATAAAACCATAAAATCGGGCCTAACCCCACTAGCAACGGAGTAGCACCCATTTGAAGTTGGATAACCAGAAAAAAAATTTCCTATATACATACCATGGGAAAATGGATTTTTTGATTTTTTTGGACTAGGACAAGGAATTTAGGGATTGATATTTCGGATACTTAAAATTAACTAATCTATCATATAAAACCATAAAATCGGGCCTAACCCCACTAGCAACGGAGTAGCACCCATTTGAAGTTGGATAACCAGAAAAAAAATTTCCTATATACATACCATGGGAAAATGGATTTTTTGGTTTTTTTGGACTAGGACAAGGAATTTAGGGATTGATATTTCGGATACTTAAAATTAACTAATCTATCATATAAAACCATAAAATCGGGCCTAACCCCACTAGCAACGGAGTAGCACCCATTTGAAGTTGGATAACCAGAAAAAAAATTTCCTATATACATACCATGGGAAAATGGATTTTTTGATTTTTTTGGACTAGGACAAGGAATTTAGGGATTGATATTTCGGATACTTAAAATTAACTAATCTATCATATAAAACCATAAAATCGGGCCTAACCCCACTAGCAACGGAGTAGCACCCATTTGAAGTTGGATAACCAGAAAAAAAATTTCCTATATACATACCATGGGAAAATATTTTTTTTGATTTTTTTAGACTAGGACAAGGAATTTAGGGATTGATATTTCGGATACTTAAAATTAACTAATCTATCATATAAAACCATAAAATCGGGCCTAACCCCACTAGCAACGGAGTAGCACCCATTTGAAGTTGGATAACCAGAAAAAAAATTTCCTATATACATACCATGGGAAAATTTTTTTTTTGATTTTTTTGGACTAGGACAAGGAATTTAGGGATTGATATTTCGGATACTTAAAATTAACTAATCTATCATATAAAACCATAAAATCGGGCCTAACCCCACTAGCAACGGAGTAGCACCCATTTGAAGTTGGATAACCAGAAAAAAAATTTCCTATATACATACCATGGGAAAATGGATTTTTTGATTTTTTTGGACTAGGACAAGGAATTTAGGGATTGATATTTCGGATACTTAAAATTAACTAATCTATCATATAAAACCATAAAATCGGGCCTAACCCCACTAGCAACGGAGTAGCACCCATTTGAAGTTGGATAACCAGAAAAAAAATTTCCTATATACATACCATGGGAAAATGGATTTTTTTGTTTTTTTTGGACTAGGACAAGGAATTTAGGGATTGATATTTCGGATACTTAAAATTAACTAATCTATCATATAAAACCATAAAATCGGGCCTAACCCCACTAGCAACGGAGTAGCACCCATTTGAAGTTGGATAACCAGAAAAAAAATTTCCTATATACATACCATGGGAAAATGGATTTTTTGATTTTTTTGGACTAGGACAAGGAATTTAGGGATTGATATTTCGGATACTTAAAATTAACTAATCTATCATATAAAACCATAAAATCGGGCCTAACCCCACTAGCAACGGAGTAGCACCCATTTGAAGTTGGATAACCAGAAAAAAAATTTCCTATATACATACCATGGGAAAATGGATTTTTTGATTTTTTTGGACTAGGACAAGGAATTTAGGGATTGATATTTCGGATACTTAAAATTAACTAATCTATCATATAAAACCATAAAATCGGGCCTAACCCCACTAGCAACGGAGTAGCACCCATTTGAAGTTGGATAACCAGAAAAAAAATTTCCTATATACATACCATGGGAAAATGGATTTTTTGATTTTTTTGGACTAGGACAAGGAATTTAGGGATTGATATTTCGGATACTTAAAATTAACTAATCTATCATATAAAACCATAAAATCGGGCCTAACCCCACTAGCAACGGAGTAGCACCCATTTGAAGTTGGATAACCAGAAAAAAAATTTCCTATATACATACCATGGGAAAATGGATTTTTTGATTTTTTTGGACTAGGACAAGGAATTTAGGGATTGATATTTCGGATACTTAAAATTAACTAATCTATCATATAAAACCATAAAATCGGGCCTAACCCCACTAGCAACGGAGTAGCACCCATTTGAAGTTGGATAACCAGAAAAAAAATTTCCTATATACATACCATGGGAAAATATTTTTTTGATTTTTTTGGACTAGGACAAGGAATTTAGGGATTGATATTTCGGATACTTAAAATTAACTAATCTATCATATAAAACCATAAAATCGGGCCTAACCCCACTAGCAACGGAGTAGCACCCATTTGAAGTTGGATAACCAGAAAAAAAATTTCCTATATACATACCATGGGAAAATGGATTTTTTGATTTTTTTGGACTAGGACAAGGAATTTAGGGATTGATATTTCGGATACTTAAAATTAACTAATCTATCATATAAAACCATAAAATCGGGCCTAACCCTACTAGCAACGGAGTAGCACCCATTTGAAGTTGGATAACCAGAAAAAAAATTTCCTATATACATACCATGGGAAAATGATTTTTTTGATTTTTTTGGACTAGGACAAGGAATTTAGGGATTGATATTTCGGATACTTAAAATTAACTAATCTATCATATAAAACCATAAAATCGGGCCTAACCCCACTAGCAACGGAGTAGCACCCATTTGAAGTTGGATAACCAGAAAAAAAATTTCCTATATACATACCATGGGAAAATGGATTTTTTGATTTTTTTGGACTAGGACAAGGAATTTAGGGATTGATATTTCGGATACTTAAAATTAACTAATCTATCATATAAAACCATAAAATCGGGCCTAACCCCACTAGCAACGGAGTAGCACCCATTTGAAGTTGGATAACCAGAAAAAAAATTTCCTATATACATACCATGGGAAAATGGATTTTTTGATTTTTTTGGACTAGGACAAGGAATTTAGGGATTGATATTTCGGATACTTAAAATTAACTAATCTATCATATAAAACCATAAAATCGGGCCTAACCCCACTAGCAACGGAGTAGCACCCATTTGAAGTTGGATAACCAGAAAAAAAATTTCCTATATACATACCATGGGAAAATGGATTTTTTGATTTTTTTGGACTAGGACAAGGAATTTAGGGATTGATATTTCGGATACTTAAAATTAACTAATCTATCATATAAAACCATAAAATCGGGCCTAACCCCACTAGCAACGGAGTAGCACCCATTTGAAGTTGGATAACCAGAAAAAAAATTTCCTATATACATACTATGGGAAAATGGATTTTTTGATTTTTTTGGACTAGGACAAGGAATTTAGGGATTGATATTTCGGATACTTAAAATTAACTAATCTATCATATAAAACCATAAAATCGGGCCTAACCCCACTAGCAACGGAGTAGCACCCATTTGAAGTTGGATAACCAGAAAAAAAATTTCCTATATACATACCATGGGAAAATGGATTTTTTGATTTTTTTGGACTAGGACAAGGAATTTAGGGATTGATATTTCGGATACTTAAAATTAACTAATCTATCATATAAAACCATAAAATCGGGCCTAACCCCACTAGCAACGGAGTAGCACCCATTTGAAGTTGGATAACCAGAAAAAAAATTTCCTATATACATACCATGGGAAAATGGATTTTTTGATTTTTTTGGACTAGGACAAGGAATTTAGGGATTGATATTTCGGATACTTAAAATTAACTAATCTATCATATAAAACCATAAAATCGGGCCTAACCCCACTAGCAACGGAGTAGCACCCATTTGAAGTTGGATAACCAGAAAAAAAATTTCCTATATACATACCATGGGAAAATGGATTTTTTGATTTTTTTGGACTAGGACAAGGAATTTAGGGATTGATATTTCGGATACTTAAAATTAACTAATCTATCATATAAAACCATAAAATCGGGCCTAACCCCACTAGCAACGGAGTAGCACCCATTTGAAGTTGGATAACCAGAAAAAAAATTTCCTATATACATACCATGGGAAAACGGATTTTTTGATTTTTTTGGACTAGGACAAGGAATTTAGGGATTGATATTTCGGATACTTAAAATTAACTAATCTATCATATAAAACCATAAAATCGGGCCTAACCCCACTAGCAACGGAGTAGCACCCATTTGAAGTTGGATAACCAGAAAAAAAATTTCCTATATACATACCATGGGAAAATGGATTTTTTGATTTTTTTGGACTAGGACAAGGAATTTAGGGATTGATATTTCGGATACTTAAAATTAACTAATCTATCATATAAAACCATAAAATCGGGCCTAACCCCACTAGCAACGGAGTAGCACCCATTTGAAGTTGGATAACCAGAAAAAAAATTTCCTATATACATACCATGGGAAAATGGATTTTTGATTTTTTTGGACTAGGACAAGGAATTTAGGGATTGATATTTCGGATACTTAAAATTAACTAATCTATCATATAAAACCATAAAATCGGGCCTAACCCCACTAGCAACGGAGTAGCACCCATTTGAAGTTGGATAACCAGAAAAAAAATTTCCTATATACATACCATGGGAAAATGGATTTTTTGATTTTTTTGGACTAGGACAAGGAATTTAGGGATTGATATTTCGGATACTTAAAATTAACTAATCTATCATATAAAACCATAAAATCGGGCCTAACCCCACTAGCAACGGAGTAGCACCCATTTGAAGTTGGATAACCAGAAAAAAAATTTCCTATATACATACCATGGGAAAATGGATTTTTTGATTTTTTTGGACTAGGACAAGGAATTTAGGGATTGATATTTCGGATACTTAAAATTAACTAATCTATCATATAAAACCATAAAATCGGGCCTAACCCCACTAGCAACGGAGTAGCACCCATTTGAAGTTGGATAACCAGAAAAAAAATTTCCTATATACATACCATGGGAAAATATTTTTTTGATTTTTTTGGACTAGGACAAGGAATTTAGGGATTGATATTTCGGATACTTAAAATTAACTAATCTATCATATAAAACCATAAAATCGGGCCTAACCCCACTAGCAACGGAGTAGCACCCATTTGAAGTTGGATAACCAGAAAAAAAATTTCCTATATACATACCATGGGAAAATGGATTTTTTGATTTTTTTGGACTAGGACAAGGAATTTAGGGATTGATATTTCGGATACTTAAAATTAACTAATCTATCATATATAAACCATAAAATCGGGCCTAACCCTACTAGCAACGGAGTAGCACCCATTTGAAGTTGGATAACCAGAAAAAAAATTTCCTATATACATACCATGGGAAAATGATTTTTTTGATTTTTTTGGACTAGGACAAGGAATTTAGGGATTGATATTTCGGATACTTAAAATTAACTAATCTATCATATAAAACCATAAAATCGGGCCTAACCCCACTAGCAACGGAGTAGCACCCATTTGAAGTTGGATAACCAGAAAAAAAATTTCCTATATACATACCATGGGAAAATGGATTTTTTGATTTTTTTGGACTAGGACAAGGAATTTAGGGATTGATATTTCGGATACTTAAAATTAACTAATCTATCATATAAAACCATAAAATCGGGCCTAACCCCACTAGCAACGGAGTAGCACCCATTTGAAGTTGGATAACCAGAAAAAAAATTTCCTATATACATACCATGGGAAAATGGATTTTTTGATTTTTTTGGACTAGGACAAGGAATTTAGGGATTGATATTTCGGATACTTAAAATTAACTAATCTATCATATAAAACCATAAAATCGGGCCTAACCCCACTAGCAACGGAGTAGCACCCATTTGAAGTTGGATAACCAGAAAAAAATTTCCTATATACATACCATGGGAAAATGGATTTTTTGATTTTTTTGGACTAGGACAAGGAATTTAGGGATTGATATTTCGGATACTTAAAATTAACTAATCTATCATATAAAACCATAAAATCGGGCCTAACCCCACTAGCAACGGAGTAGCACCCATTTGAAGTTGGATAACCAGAAAAAAATTTCCTATATACATACCATGGGAAAATATTTTTTTTGATTTTTTTGGACTAGGACAAGGAATTTAGGGATTGATATTTCGGATACTTAAAATTAACTAATCTATCATATAAAACCATAAAATCGGGCCTAACCCCACTAGCAACGGAGTAGCACCCATTTGAAGTTGGATAACCAGAAAAAAATTTCCTATATACATACCATGGGAAAATGGATTTTTTGATTTTTTTGGACTAGGACAAGGAATTTAGGGATTGATATTTCGGATACTTAAAATTAACTAATCTATCATATAAAACCATAAAATCGGGCCTAACCCCACTAGCAACGGAGTAGCACCCATTTGAAGTTGGATAACCAGAAAAAAAATTTCCTATATACATACCATGGGAAAATATTTTTTTTGATTTTTTTGGACTAGGATAAGGAATTTAGGGATTGATATTTCGGATACTTAAAATTAACTAATCTATCATATAAAACCATAAAATCGGGCCTAACCCCACTAGCAACGGAGTAGCACCCATTTGAAGTTGGATAACCAGAAAAAAAATTTCCTATATACATACCATGGGAAAATGGATTTTTTGATTTTTTTGGACTAGGACAAGGAATTTAGGGATTGATATTTCGGATACTTAAAATTAACTAATCTATCATATAAAACCATAAAATCGGGCCTAACCCCACTAGCAACGGAGTAGCACCCATTTGAAGTTGGATAACCAGAAAAAAAATTTCCTATATACATACCATGGGAAAATATTTTTTTGATTTTTTTGGACTAGGATAAGGAATTTAGGGATTGATATTTCGGATACTTAAAATTAACTAATCTATCATATAAAACCATAAAATCGGGCCTAACCCCACTAGCAACGGAGTAGCACCCATTTGAAGTTGGATAACAAGAAAAAAAATTTCCTATATACATACCATGGGAAAATATTTTTTTTGATTTTTTTGGACTAGGATAAGGAATTTAGGGATTGATATTTCGGATACTTAAAATTAACTAATCTATCATATAAAACCATAAAATCGGGCCTAACCCCACTAGCAACGGAGTAGCACCCATTTGAAGTTGGATAACCAGAAAAAAAATTTCCTATATACATACCATGGGAAAATATTTTTTTTGATTTTTTTGGACTAGGATAAGGAATTTAGGGATTGATATTTCGGATACTTAAAATTAACTAATCTATCATATAAATCATAAAATCGGGCCTAACCCCACTAGCAACGGAGTAGCACCCATTTGAAGTTGGATAACCAGAAAAAAAATTTCCTATATACATACCATGGGAAAATATTTTTTTTGATTTTTTTGGACTAGGATAAGGAATTTAGGGATTGATATTTCGGATACTTAAAATTAACTAATCTATCATATAAAACCATAAAATCGGGCCTAACCCCACTAGCAACGGAGTAGCACCCATTTGAAGTTGGATAACCAGAAAAAAAATTTCCTATATACATACCATGGGAAAATATTTTTTTTGATTTTTTTGGACTAGGATAAGGAATTTAGGGATTGATATTTCGGATACTTAAAATTAACTAATCTATCATATAAAACCATAAAATCGGGCCTAACCCCACTAGCAACGGAGTAGCACCCATTTGAAGTTGGATAACCAGAAAAAAAATTTCCTATATACATACCATGGGAAAATGGATTTTTTGATTTT